>MU182962.1:198537-212558 GCA_016904865.1 Pissodes strobi | reverse complement strand
AAAAACGGTAACTTGTCCTGTTTTCACACCCTGTATATTAACCGATCATAACCAAAATCAATAGGTTCCGAGGGTTCGTGGACCTCTACCTCTATGCCAAATTTCAAGTCGCTACCTTCAAAATTGCGACCTGTAATCGATCCCATCACATACACACATACACACATACACACATACAGACAAAAAATCAAATTTTTTTTTTTCGATTACAAATCGATTGGTATAAGTTTCAGAGCGATCCGACGTACCGTTACGAAGTTTTTGTCCCGATTGGTCGCGCCCTATAGAAAGCCCATATTATAAATGGGGGCTTTCTAACAAGCGGCGTGGCCGCCTGTGCCTGCGGCACGCGCGAGGCCCTTCGGGCCTCGTTTGTGTGACCTTCGATCACACATTCTTGCCACGCTCCTATCCGTACCGTGACCTATAATTAGAAAGCCCTTATAATCAGATTTACCAATCGCTAGTCTAATTTTACCGTGATAAATTTCTAATTGGTTGCCATGGTAACCGACTTGTCAACTTCAATCGTTATTTTTTTTAAATCTTTATCTAAATACAAAATATCAAATCTCTAAGTCGTACGATTGACGAACTATGACGATTTTTTACTCTTTTTTGGTTACCATAGCAACCAATTTTTGAGTATGAAATTATGCATCATAAACAATCCTAA
Source organism: Pissodes strobi (assembly GCA_016904865.1). NCBI lineage: Eukaryota > Metazoa > Arthropoda > Insecta > Coleoptera > Curculionidae > Pissodes > Pissodes strobi. The sequence continues at coordinate 211,882 of MU182962.1, read as the reverse complement.
GTACCATACTATATATTTTATTAATGATATACATATTATTAATTGGTTGCCATGGTAACCGACTTGTCAACGTCAATTGTTAATTGTTTTTTTAATCTTTACCTAAATACCATATATCAAATATCTAAGTCGTACGATTGACGAATTATGACGATTTTTTTATTTTTTTGGTTACCATAGCAACCAATTTTTTAGTATGAAATTATGCTTCATAATGAATCCTAAGTACCATACTATATATTTAATTAATGATATACATATTATCAACTGGTTGCCATGGTAACCGACTTGTCAACGTCAATTGTCAATTGTTTTTTAATCTTTACCTAAATACCATATATCAAATCTCTAAGTCGTACGATTGACGAATTATGACGATTTTTTACTTTTTTTGGTTACCATAGCAACCAATTTTTTAGCATCAAATTAGGCGTCATAAACAATTCTAAGTACCATACTATATGTTTTATTAGTGATATACATATAATTAATTGTTTGCCATGGTAACCGACTTGTCAACGTCAATCGTTAATTTTTTTTAAATCTTTACCTAAATACCATATATCAAATCTCTAAGTCGTACGATTGACGAATTATGACGATTTATTGCTTTTTTTGGTTACCATAGCAACCAATTTTTTATTACCAAATTAGGCTTCATAAACAATCTTAAGTACCATACTATATCTTTTACTAGTGATATACATATTATTAATTGGTTGCTATGGTAACCATGTTGTCAACAAAAAATGCTAACATACTCACCTCTACTTATAAATTGACATCGAAAAAAGAAAAGTTGGTCCTTGTTTTCACATACAAAAATACCAAAAAACGTTAACTTGTCCTATTTTCACACCCTGTATATTAACAGATCGTAATCAAAATCAATAGGCTTCGAGGCTTTGTGGACCTCTAACTCTATGCCGAATTTCAAGTCGCCATCTTCAAAATTGCGAACTGTAAATGCCAGAAAACCGTAACTTGTCCTGTTTTCACACCCTGTATATTAACCTATCGTAACCAATATTAATAGGCTTCGAGGGTTTGTGGACCTCTACCTCTATGCCAAATGTCAAGACGCTATCTTCAAAATTGCGACCTGTAAATGCCAAAAAAACGGTTACTTTTCCTGTTTTCACACCCTGTATATTAACCGATCGTAACCAAAATCAATAAGCTTCGAGGGTTTGTGGACCTCTACCTCTATGCCAAATTTCAAGTCGCTATCTTCAAAATTGCGACCTTAAATGCCAAAAAATTGTAACTTGTCCTGTTTTCACACCCTGTATAACAATTAAAACAAACGAGCAAACGAACAAAAATACGTGTCTTACCGAATACTTTCATTTGACATAAAGAAAAAGAATATTATCCATGTTTACACGGACAAGAATGGCAAAAAAACGGTGACTTGTCTATGTTTTCACACCCTGTATATTAACCGATCGTAACCAAAATCAATAGGTTCCGAGGGTTTGTGGATCTCTACCTCTATGCCAAATATCAAGTCGCCATTTTAAAAATTGCGACCTGTAAATACCAAAAAACGGTAACATGTCCTGTTTTCACACCCTGTATATTAAACGATCGTAAGCAAAATCAATAGGCTTCGAGGGTTTGTGGATTTCTAACTTTATGCCAAATTTCAAGTCGCTATCTTCAAAATTGCGACCTTAAATGCCAAAAAACGGTAACTTGTCATGTTTTCACACCCTGTATAACAATTAGAGCAAAAGAGCAAAGGATCAAAAATATGTGTCTTATCAAATACTTTCATTTGACATAAAAAAAAAGCAAAGTTGGTTCTTGTTTACACGGACAAAAATGCCTAAAAACGCCAAAAAACGGTAACTTGTCCTGTTTTCACACCCTGTATATTAACCGATCGTTACCAAAATCAATAGGTTCCGAGGGTTCGTGGACCTCTACCCCTATGCCAAATTTCAAGTCGCTATCTTCAAAATTGCGACCTGTAATCGATTTCATCACATACATACATACATACATACATACACACATACATACAGACAAAAAATCAAAATTTTTTTTTTCGATTACAAATCGATTGGTATAAGTTTCAGAGCGATCCGACGTACCGTTACGAAGTTTTTGTCCCGATTGGTCTCGCCCTATAGAAAGCCCTATATTATAGATAAGGGCTTTCTAACAAGCTATACATAATTGAGAAATATACTAAAATATACAAGGTATTTCAACAACTGAACAGTAGCGATAATTATTTAAGTATGATAAATCTCACAATTTTGTACATTTTACAAATCATATTGACGTAGAATATTTTAAATATCGCAGCATATAAATTATCATAAGTTGTAAAGTATATAATAAAATGAAACGTAGTTAAATTCTTTTAAATAAGGAGTATTCATATAGTCTTGAAGTAATCGGAATTTCGCAATTATTCTATGAACAAAGGATATTAATTCGTACCTGCTAGATCGCATAATTACATCGAGATTGCAAAATTCGGTATATTATTATGCCAGCATATGCATGAAAAATAAATATTAATTGACGCGGCGTAACGACAATATCAGAAAATATTAGCGAAATGAAACTCAGGTAATTGGAGTTGATTTGAATTGAATGTTAGCGGTGTCTTATTTAATTACCGATTAAGATGCAATATAAATCTTTTCCATATAAATAAAATAACTTTTATGCATTATCACATCATTATAATATATAAATATTATCAAAGATTAGTTAAAGATATTGAATTTGAAATTGAAAGAAATTGCTTGTAGCTTATGCAATATTGGTTAAATAATGCAATTTATTGCATAAAATTTCACCGTATACGTTATATTTCTGTACGGAGTTATTACATTATAGTGCAGAGGCCAGTTTTTTCAATTATTATTATGACATATTTTATAGGTGAAATTAGCCTTAGATTATAACAATGTAGAGTTAATGTGAAAAACGGTATACAGATATGTCAAGAAATAATGTCAATTTCAACATCAGTTGCGAGTTGTAAAATCGCAAAAATTTGAAAAGACCTACCAATAATTGATTATTATCTCAATCACATACGCATTCAAATAATAAATAATAATAAAATAAAAGAAGAAATTTTCTTGTTTTGGTATTAAGAGGTCAAACAAAAGGTATCTTATATGTTGAAAATATATAGAGAGTATCATTAAAATGACAAAGTCAGTAAATTTGGGACATAGTAAAATAAGGTAATAAGAAAATCAAAATGGTTACTATCTAGATTCGCAGATTAAATTTTAACATCACAAATAACGTAACGTAATAATCTGTGAGAACATGGAATGAAAAATTTATGGACTGGAAAATAATGAGATAATTATTAGCTAATTAATAAATCGATCAAAACGACAGTTGGAAAGCAAATTCGAGCTAGTATTCTGTTCTAATACTACCACTAATATAATTTTATACGTAAAATACGGCAGATATAGTTCGTTCTTTCAAATAGATAATTTATTGCCGTTATGCACATAGAAACGGGCTAGTACCACTCTTGCAGGTAGTTTTACTATTGATTTGGAGGCATTTGCCCAAGAATAGTGCGAACGACTGTGGATTTTGTGTATTTCAGTTTTATCTAATTATTCAGTTGTATAAATTTACATCAGCCTGGGTTCAATAAAACCAAAAGAAACAATTAACTAAATATATATCTTAGATAGAAAATTACTCGGAAAATGAGAAAATGCAAATTAAGTAGTAGGTATTTATGTATAACCAATACCAAATAGTAAGTGGCTGAGGGCGGACTATCGCCAGAGGCTTCTAGCCTCCCTGATGAGAGATCTCGGTAAACACCTCGATAGACGTGCTGCTGCAAGCTGGACACGGCCCTTGCCGTTCGGGACGGGCACACCTCTCGACGCGCGAAAACGACGGGGTTACAAAGCGGTGATACCGTTTACAATTTACGCACGTAACCGTACCGCGATATAGTACCATAACGGAATGGACAATGCCATAATTGCAGTAGTGTTAAATAAATTCGCAGTCAGTAGGTTTGGGCAATATTAAAATAAGGTAAACGCATGCATTTTCAGCAAGGATTATTTTATAGAACGTAGGTACACACTATGTATAGAGTTTCCAGAAAGTTAGGGAAAGTAGAAAAAAAGTAATATCTGTTAAACTAAGCAAATGAAAAACAAGAGCGAGGTTGAACGTGAGAGTTCTGCAAATGTCTGGCTTGATCAACCAAATATTGCGGAAGTTCGCAAACAATAACAAAATTAGGTATTACGTTATCAATAGCGGGTAGTAAGCTTTCTAAATAGACAACCTCACAAGCAGAGAAATTTTATTATTTCCCCCTAACATCTATTATTTTAATTTCGCTTTCTAAACTTTTTAGTTTTTTTTTTGGTTAAAACGTTCTCAATTTCGGTCCTTTGTTTTTTTTTAGTTCTCATTTTCATGTTTTATTTTTAAATCTTTTTGTTTAACGATGTGACAGTAAAATGCTCGAAACACGATTTATTAATTATTTTGCCCTAAATTTGACAATATAGTCAAGTCAAATTCTCGATCAGCATTGGCGCGAGACGAAATGTTGAGAGATTTGATTGAAATGACAAACCAGAGATAGGAAGGACAAACTCCGCAATACCTGAGTAATGCAAATAAATATTATAAAGTGATCACTAACCAGAAATCTTGATCGGCGTAAGACTTAGGTACATCGTCGAGATCTGGGAAAAATAAGGAAGAAATGTAATTAATATTAAATGGTGAGTACGTACGTAAATAAGAATCCAAAAGAACCGGTCCACAATACATCTGGAGGAGTCTATTATATGAGAATTGCAAACAATGTTCGCTAATGGCAGTATATTCTTTAGAGAAATACCAGTCTAGGCTAAAAAGGCCGGTGATCAGAGTTTGGCAATAAAATAAAGATATGACGTACGCCAAAGGCGGTAATTCGTGAAGAAAAGGGATAAGGTAATAATAAAATGAGGTTTAATTGAGTGTAGCGGAGTATAAACAAACAAATATATGACAATAAATAAATATAAGAAAAAAAAAAGAGAGAAGATAGGTTTAAATAAGTTCTTTCAAACTAAGAAAGTATACGACTTGAATCATGATATTTTTTTTTACACGAAAATTAAACGACTATAATTAGATGGCGATAGAAAATAAAAGGTTATAAAATAATTTATTTTTCAAATTTAACCAAAATAGAAAAGGGCAACCAAACAAAACATCCCTAAGTATAGATTTAAAATAATACGATATACAAGTGTTGCTACATAAAATACAACTAATTAAATGTTTAAGTATATAAAACAAAACTGCTTAAAGATTTTACGTATAGTTCATTTTATGGAATGGTTGATAACTTTATTAAATAACACAAGAAATATATAGATAACATTTTATTTCTCAATAAGGCACATTATTAGGCAAAACTACTGAAAAATAAAAACACATCAAAGTACTGCTATTATTAAAGCTAAATGGATTTTATTACCATGGATTTTTTTTCTTTTAATCATAATTAATACTAGTAAGTGATTCAAAATGCCTTTAATGTATAATTATATGCAATTCCTATGTATGCAAAGAACGATGGATGCCTATGCATTGATAGACTTGATAATTATTATAGAATAGAAAATTATGCTATATCATTTTATATTATATTATATTATTATATACGTTATATTGGTTATGTTACTTATTATTAATTGTACTAGATGTAAGATAAATTTTAGAGAAACGGAGCTCCACTTCTCATATTTCCATATCTTTTATTCTATGATCTTACTATAAATTCTTTCTTAATCTTTTTACTAATAAACACTTCCTTCTATTTCCATACCTTATAGTATAAGTATTGTATAGTCATAAGAACAGGTTGACGTGTTAAAAGTTACAAGATAAAGTAAATTGCTGCTATATATACACATTCACAAATGTACTTTGAAATATTTCATTGGTTACATATCACAAAAGGGAAGAAAAATGTCAGGTGTAGAGAAAATTTTTCTTGAAAAGGGGGGAGGTGTAATGGTATAAGTATATACCCTGTATATCTACAGAATATTGTCATTATTAAATATTATCATAATACATTTTATAAACTGCATACTGTTGCACAGATAGCAAAACGCGCTGACCTGATTAGGGTGATCTTTTGTAATGTAACGTGACTGGGTTTAATTAAGATCATTGATACCATTATTGTAAAATCAACCATTATACTAAAATATACATAGAGTTAAGTAAGCTCAGACTATTATTGAGGCCTCGGATGAAAGAACCTGACTCAAACTATTAACTTAAGTGAACACGATAGGGCAGTACTACACTATGATTTTTTCATAGTGCTCCGAAAATTACAATTTTGAATCAAGATATACACCTAGATCCTTCACAACAGATACCACTTTTAACAACTTATTACCTAATGTGTAGGTTATATGAAAATTATTTTTAATTCTGCTAAATCTCATAACTAGACCCTTTTCAATATTTAGTGCCACACCATTACGAGTACACCACCTTTCTATTTTATTTAAATCATTCTGTATTTTGATTTGATCCTGCTGTGATTCAATCCTGGCATATAACTTCAAGTCATCAGCAAATAATAGGCTTTCAGCCTCCAAAAAAGAACAAATATCATTAATAAAGATATTAAACAATGGATGGCCCAAGTGTGACCCTTGGGGGACCCCTGATGTTACTGAAAACATATTGGACAAATAGCCTTCCACCAATACCTCCTGTGACCTGCCTGATAAATAAGATTCTATCCATTTCCATAACGGACCAGTAATGCCATGTTTACTTAATTCTGACATCAAAACATCATGGTTCACTCTATCAAAAGCTTTGCTGAAGTCCATGTAAATAGCATGGACCTCAACACCTTCCACCATTGCAGTAGAAATAAAATTCGTATATAATAAGAGATTGGTGTCAACAGAACGACCAGAGGTGAAACCATGCTGCCTCGATATCACAATTCTCTCAAAAAATCCCTTAAGTTTTATCTCAATACAATGTTCAAACAATTTAGGAAGAGCAGAGAGAATACTGATAGGTCGATAATTACTGACATTTCCTTTGTCACCGGATTTGAAGATTGGCACTACCAATGATTATTTCCAGATAGCAGGAAACTCACCAATTTCTAGTGATTTATTAAACATTATTTTAAGTGGTAAATAGAGAGATTCAGCACAAAACCTCAAAACAGCTGGAAGAACTCCATCTTGGCCTATAGGCTTTGACACATCAAGCTCATTCAATGCTCTCTCTATTTCAATTGCACTGAGAAACATATGAGAATGATCTTGATCAAATTCAGGAATCGATTCAGAATCATATAAATTTTGTGAATGAGAAGTATAAACAGAAGAAAAAAAGTCCGCGAATAAGTTGGAAATGGAAATGTCGTGCCCATTTTCGGCAACTCTATCACCAAGCTTCATAATCCTGGGATAGTCACTGTCAGCTTTTTTACTTTTAATGTAATTCCACAAATGTTTAGGATTGCCATTAATGAAATTCTCTGACTTTTCGATAAATTTGTTATAATCAATTTTAGTTAAAGCTCGGCACCGTTGTCTCAAGGAAGAAAAATTATTGTAATCCTCCTGCCTTTTAGTCTGTTTGAACTTTTTATGTGCTTGTTTTTTGCTAAAAATAAGATTCTTTAGCTCTCTCGAAAATCAAGCAGGAAAAGTACTTACACTTTTGTATTTAACAGGTACATATTTTTCAAAAGCATCAGAAAGAACAGAATAAAACCTCTCAACTAAAACTTTCACTTCACCAATCAAGAGAGAGTGCCAGTCAAAAGTTAAAAAATATTGATTTAATCTCTAATAATATGCATTCTTGAAATCGTAAGACCAACTACCTTCAGGCTTTAAGCCCTCACTAAAATCTGTGAAAATATATATTTCTAGCGGAGGATGATGAACATCTGGTACAACTAATCCTAAAGTTCCACCAACTGACTGAACCTCCAAATCCGAAAAACAAAGATTCAAAATTCTACCGTTCACATTCCTGATTATACTGCGCAAGACCGTAATATGCCATATTATCACACACTATTCATTCAGAACCACCACCAACATTGCCAGGAAGTAACCCAGTATAATGCTCAGATACGCACCACTCCAACTTTGGTAGGTTATAGTCTCCTACCACTAGAATGTCATTAACCTGATCACGAGCCTTCCCCACAGATTCAATACGGGCACTATAAACAGATGCGTCCATGCCAGGAGGAATGTATACTGTACCAATGCAACAATATGACTTACCCACCAGCACAGCCACCCAGACCTCTTCCACTCCAGGGTTATTTATTGCAACTACTCTAGACTTAAACTCACGTCGTACCGCGGTGAGTACTCCGCCCCTGGCCTTCTTAGAACTGTTGATGCAATCACGATCGGTACGGTACACTACGTAATCACTGGGAAATAGTTCAAAGTTATTAATATTAGGATCCAACCCAGTTTCAGTTATAGTAATTACACTGTAAGACTCAGATATCACTGCACAGAGAAAATCTTTTAATTTGGTTTTTAAACCACAGACATTGTGGTAAAATACAGGTAACTCTCTGGAATCTGATTGCTCTGACGAAAATTTGACCTCTTAGGTTGCCTTCTAGGATGAAATTCTTTAACAGCAGTTCCTTTTGGCGACAAATTTGGATCTAACAGCCCTTCTACAACGCTTTCTTTCACTCCTATCTTAAAAGAGGACACATCTTCATTCTTATCCAATACAAAGCACTTAACATCCGTTATCTCCAAACTGTCCTTCATGTAGTCAGTAATATCTTTTTTCTTCAAACGTCAGTAAATCCGTCATTACTCGACTGTGTAGGCGGCCGTGAAGTTTCGTTTTTCCTCCGCCGGAGCTTTACTTAGTTAACTCCATCAATACAATTACTACAGGCATGCAGCATGATTCGTGCCTTCATCTGTGTAACTTGGGCCTCCGAAGTGGTAAACTTTGAACATGCTAAGCAATCAGTTGCTTTACAGAAGTCACAAATAATTTTATACTTCATTTCCTGATCATTTAAAACGTTATTACACTTAGAACATGACATGCTGAATATACTATATGGAACAGATTATATATAGTAAAAATCTCAGGCAAAACGCTGACTACGATAGATGAAAAGCACTATAGATTTTTTGGCTATTTGATGTTAATATTTATGTGCTGATTATTTTTTATTTAAATAATTTAGAAGTAATGCAGTATGAGAACAATGCAATGAGATGAAATAACCAATCTACTGCTGTTAAATTCACAAACAAATAGCACTACACGCAGACAATAGACCAAGCACTAATTTGGTGAAATTTCAGAAATTAACTTTGACTTTAAAGTAAGAAACAAACGGGAAACGACGGAGCGAATTAAATTACTACGCTTTGCTTCAGTTAGCAGACACAAATTGTAAGAGCTATAGCAAAAATTGGAAGAAAAATCGATCTGTGCATACAAGAAAACGGAGGTTTATTCGAACATTTAGAAAACTAGTAGTTCATAAATAAATTATAATTATTATGTTATTTACTTATTTATAAATTATTGTTTTAATGAAAATAAAAAGGTTTTTAATTAATATGAACGGTGATTCTTTGTCAGGATCGCACTACAAATTTTTAATTAAAAATTAATTTTAGCCAATGAATCTTATTAATATGAGAAACTACTATTGCCATTACATTTTAAGGGTAGGAAAATTTAAGAATCTGTGAAAAAAAATCGGGGCGCATTTGCTATGGTGCTACAACAAAATGCAAAATGCTCAAAATATCTTAGACACAATGTAGGTCGGAAATACACTTTTTAGAATCTATGTTCAATTCCTTACAAATTTTATTTACTAAAACGGAGTTTTATCCACAATACCGAAACAGAATTATTGCACTCGACGCGCGTTCCGCTAACCATGTTAGTATCATCAGGAGATGATTAAAACTATATAAATTTAAAACTCTACCTAACTCGCTTTTATACTAAATATTTGCTTAATCAAGCGGAACCAAAGGAACCGATCCTGGAATCCTACTAGTCACGGTCGATCAACCAATACAATGGACTATACGGAATAGGCCCTCTATCTCTATTTAAACTATTCTTACATTTAATTATTTCCATACTTTCATATGCGTCTAATAATCTCCTATCAGTTATATTATGAATTAATTTTAAGTTTTTAATTGTTATTCTATGATTATTATCAAAAGCATGCTCGGCAACACTTGATTTTTCTGTTCTACCATACTTTAAATGAGCTATGTGTTCCTTGAATCTCGTTTGTATAGATCTTCATGTTTGCCCAACATATTTTTGGTTACAATCCATGCATCCAATGTCATATATTCCACATCTTTCTAATATTTCAATTTTGTCCTTTGGACCACCTAATAATTTTTTAATGTTGAACTGAGTTTTAAATACTAATTTTAAACCTACTTCCTCAAATACTTTTTGGAGTCCTCTAGTATACTGAAGATTATATGGTATCGAGACAAATTTTGTATTTTCATCCTGATTGACGAAAGAAGTGGAATCACGAATGGTCTTTCTAAACAAATGCCTATTAATTAGTCTATTTATTAAGTTAGTATTGAAACCATTAACTTTCACTATATTCTTAATTGTCTCCTTTTCATTATTAAATCTTTCTCTGCTGAGAAGAAAGTTAACCATACGGTATACCAAAAAATGAAAGCTGGCCATTTTGTGTTGGTCGCAGTGAAAGGAGTCATTAGGAATATATCGGTTAGTGGCAGTACTTTTTCTATTCTATTCATAGAATTTTTTTTTTACGAATTTATAATATATAATAATAGATCCACCAAAGAATTTTTTTAAATTCCCATATTCAACGAAGTTATAAGCTATTGAAATTCATAGTATTTAAGTGCGCGCGAAAACGCCCGTTCAAGGTTTTGCAGCGCAGTGACGACACGGAACAGTACGTTCTCACTAGACGCATAAAGATTATACGCTGTTGAATAGGGAATCGCTTGTTGTTTTAGTTTGTTATCGAACAAATTGAATTAAACGTGAGCATACATTGAGATAGAAGTGTAGTAATGCAAAATAATAAAAATTATAAGTGGTGCATTGTTTCTTTATGTAAAAACACTTCAATAGCCACCCCAGAGAAGTGGTTTATACAAGTACCCAAAAATGATCGCCAGCGAGCGATCGTTTAGGCATGTCCCCGATGAGCTAGAAGGCTGAAATTTGGAGGGGATGTAGACGGGGTATAAAGAGGATTCTGGGCCACAACTGGACTTCGTACCCCCCTCCCCCCGATTGGCCAGGAGGGGGGAGAAGAAAAACTAAATGAATTAATTTCGGGAGAACGGGAAGAGGTACGGGGTTGAAATTTGTATGGGAGGTGTGGTACCTCGGGGCTACCTTGGGCCATATGGGGGGCGACGGGGCTCTAATTTAAGAGAGGATTTTGGGAAAAAAAACGTTTTTCGCCGATTCCCGTGCAACGAAGGCTCGGATCGAAATTATGAGGCCAAATTCCCCCGGTCACTACTTTGTAGGGGTTTCGGGGCGGTATTATATCCCCCCCCCCCCGATAACGAATTAAGGGGGGGGGGGATTGGAGAAAATTTTAAAAACCGTAAAAAAAAGCTCGGGCACGTGAATAAAAGTATCGTAGGTCGAAAAAAAAAAATTACAAAAAAAATCGAAAAAAAAAGTTAGGTTATTGCGATTTTCTGCGAAAAAAAAGTGAGGGACTACGAGGTTGGGGATGGCAAAAATGGAAAGAGCGAAAAAAATCCTTTATAAACAAAAAAAAATCGAAAATTTTGTAAACGAAGTTAACTTCAGTAGTAGTAAATGTATACTTCCGGTTAAACCGGAAGTTAACTTCAATGAACAGATCATCAAAAACTAAGATAGGAATGTGTAAGCCATTTTGTTCTAAGTTAAACCGTTTAGATTCCACAGCCTTCGAAAGGGTGAAAATTGTCAATTTTTGAACGTCAATATCTCGAAAACAGTTGACTTTAGATATATGCATGTCATGTTATGTCAAAAATATTTGGATTTAATCATAGAATTCAAAAATAAAAAAAATATACAGGGTATGGTATTTAAGAAAACATAAGTTTGATTCGCCACGACTTCTTGGAGCACCCTGTATATTCGAAAATAATTTTAAAGTGTGGACCTTAAAGTTCTATGTAACTTTTGTATTGAACATTTTTTTTTGTTCTTGCTGATGAACGAGATATTTTCCACTTACACACTAAATGGACACCCTGTATATGTATATTACAACCTTTATTATAAATATTGATGTAACTAGTGTCCTACTTTATACAATAAGTGATAGGTACATACAAGATTTTTCTACTAACAAAAAAACAAGAAATTTAAAAAAATAAATTTTCTTAAGTTATAAAATAATAAGTAAAATAACAAATAGGTACATACCTTGCAGCATTGGTTCCTCGAATTTCAGCCGACGAAAACAAAACATTGCTTGCAAAAAAATTTCCTATCATAAGAGCGTCCACTTTGGGAAGATTGTTAGACTGACCTTTTAAATATCCCTCGTCGGTCATTTTTTAAACAACGAGAACGTGTAATATTAATATTGTATTCATATCACTTTATATAATAATTATAATAAAAATCCTACCCCAGTCAACCCGTTTTTAAGCGCCTGAACTTGTACTCTGCACCGTTCTGCACGTACCGTGCTATAACGCTCGATCTCGCTACTGTTCCGTGACGTCGCGCCGATCAAAACGCGTTCTCGAACACGCCTCCAAGCTCGCAACTTTAACTGGTGTTTTAGACTTTCGGTATAAATATTTTCAAAAACTTTTTTGATATTCGATAGGTATTGTATGATAGAAGAGATTTAAAATGCTATTAAACTAATCCCTCACTGATGCAAGACGCCTATTACTGTCTCCACTATTTCTTTTATTTAAGTGAATGAATGCAAATTATATTCGTCAAATATTTCACTTCATACATGTCCCTCCACTCGCTTTGCTCACAAAAACTTAAAAAATATTTGCATTTGACTGACCAAGTTTTTTTTTATTTTGGGCATGCCTTGGGTTTTTGTTCGGCTGAACCCTTGGAGGGCTTGGCTTAAACTACTCTATAGGACACCCTTTCTAGAAAAAAAAAGAAAATTGGCAAAATCGACACAATCTATATGTCACCAGACCCTTGAGAATTTCCCTTTTTATTTTCATCATGGCTCCAAGGATTCCCGATGATCTATGCAAATCAAATCAAAGTCAAAGTCAAAACCTCTTTAATCAGAAAA
>MU182962.1:107917-182034 GCA_016904865.1 Pissodes strobi | reverse complement strand
CACACTCGATACATTTTCGGGCTGTAGAGAGGTGCGCATTGAAATATTCTCTTCTTGTGTGCCATAACATAACATTTAACATTTCTTTTAACATTTACATAATAAATCACTTAGTCTAGCTTAAGCATGCCATATATAATGTATATCTATACTAATAAAACAACTGTTGTATTGCCTGGTGTTGTTGCTGCAACACCGTGGCCAACAGTTGGGCACCCGTAGGAGGCTGATTTTAAGCCTCTTAATTATAGAGTTAGTGGTACTGCATGTAGAGCGATCTTTACTTGGGAAATCTCGTCAAAGTCGTTGCCAGTGATGTAATTAGCAAAAGCTAGAAAAGATGTACATTCTTAAATATAGAAGTATACTACCTGGCGTTTATGCAGGGAAAACTGCGTAAAAACCCTGCTTAAATGCTGTTTTAGAGCAGGAGATCAGAATTTAAAATGACGAATACCCTGTACAACATTAACTATATCTAACAGAAAGTATATACATGTTGAAGATTTATCAAGTCGATTCCTGTATGGGTGAAATGATATCAAGGCATATGGATCGAGTCCCGCGGTATCGGCTGCGGAGACATAGACGCTTCCGTAAGCAGAAATCAAGTGAGCTAAATGCGGCAGTGTTTGCCCATTTATAGTACGAAAAAGTCTTCAACGAAGCCACGCCCCCATGTTCGAACACGGGTAGCTGGCTGGTTGGCCGTGGCTTACCCGCGGTTTACCCGTTTTGAAAGTTAAGTAAGATGAGTTACTGAATTGGGTATGTTTCTAAGGGATTTAGGGATTATGGGGGCATAAGTAAAACAGCGTTATTTCCCGATATATGGTGCCGTAAGTGGAGCGGCGTTCGGGGTTGTACCTGGTATCGGCAATATTTGCAGTTAGGGCCTATCCCCGGATCTGCCTTTCGAAGAACCTACATGCGTGGTTATAGATATATTCATCGACGGTTTCGATTCTAGCCCACGCATGCAGGTCTTCCGTTCTGACACGATCCCTTAGGGTTAGAGAAAAAGCTGCCCTTAAATATCGGTTCTGTATGACTTGTAGTTTCTTTTTGTGGCACTTTGCCACCGAACACCGCACCGGGGCACCATACATCAGGGCTGGTCTTACTATTGCTCGGTATAAAATAAGCTTATTTGCGGGGCTTAAATAAGACCTTCCTGCTATCAGGAGGCCCAGTCCCTTTTTTATGGCCTCATTTTTCCCTACTATGGTTTCTATATGTTTGCTAAAGTTCAATTTCTTATCAATAGTTAGCCTAAGATATTTTACTTTATTTTTAGGAAGAATGGCTGTGTTGCCTAATGTAAGAGGGGTGATGTCAATGTTCTTTTTCCTACGGGAAATTATAATCAATTCTGTTTTGTTGGTATTGAGGTTTATCTTCCACCTCGTGTAATATGGAACAAGAATGTCCATATGCTCAGTTATACTTGATTTTGCTACTTCAGCTATAGGATTCCGGGAATAAATCACTGTGTCATCAGCGAAAAGGGCTTTACGGGTATCAGAATGAGACGGGATATCTGCTATAAAAAGATTGAACAGTAGCGGCGACAATACGGTACCCCGTGGCACCCCTGCTAACAGTCTTCTGCTACCAGAGGTTTGATTGCCGATTCTGGTTAAGAAAGTACGTCCGGCAAGATATGACTCGATGAGCGCTACTATATACAGCGGCATGCTGTAAGTTGCCAGCAATTTATAGAGCAGCCCATCGTGCCATACCCTGTCAAACGCTTTCTCAATGTCCAGCAATAGGAGAGCAGTGGACTGCCCATTGTTGAACCCCTCATAAACATCGGTGGCTAACTCCGCTGCCAGCATGACAGTGCCATGCTGGCCTCGAAAGCCAAATTGCTCGAAGGGTATGATGTTCAGTTGTTTAACCACCCTGTTTAGCCTTGGCAAGATGAGCCTCTCGGCTACCTTCCCAAGGGTGCTTAGCAAGGATATAGGTCTGTATGAAGAAGTCAGAGATGGGTCTTTTCCCGGTTTAGGGAAATGTATGACGCACGCTACTTTCCATGGTTGAGGGAAGTGTTGCAGCCGAATTACCGCCTTAATAATATGCATATAATGGATGAGTGTTTTCCTGGGAATGTTGTTCGAAATGTTATCCAAGCCGGGCGCTTTGTTTCTCGGGAGATGACAGAGCGCTTTGCGGAGTTCCGCCGGTGTGATTCTCAATTTATCAAGCACTAACGGAGGGATAGGATATTTATGTTGTCTAAACATATTTACGGTTTGACTATAGCGTCCTTGTTCCGGCAGGGTGTCAGGAGCCTCGCTGTAAAGTCCGAGAAGGCATCCGCTTTCCCTCTGTCGTTCATGATATCATGTCGCCTGTGTTTTATGACAGGGATTTGCGTATAGCCTCCACGGACTCGCCTGGCTAACTTCCACAGCGAGCCATCGTCCCTACTCACGCTATTTATGTATGCGAGCCACGTTTGGTCGCGATGCTCCCGGATTTTCACCCTTATTTTCTCCGTCAATGCGTTGATTTGAGCGGATCCCATTTGTGTCCGGTTTCTCTGCCAACTACGTCGAAAGCGGTTTCTGTCTTAGGGCCTGTCGCCACCCTAGGACACATTGCATCACGGATGCGCTGGATATTTGATGTAAGAGTTGCGACCTCTCTCTCAAGCTCCTGGACAGTAACTATTTGCTCAGGGATGACAGTTAGTTCGCTAAGCCTTGCTCGGAACTCCCGCCAATCAATATTCTTGTACGAAACGACGGTGTCGTTTGCCAATACAGGGACCCTGTAGTACAATCCAATCTTGATTGGCAGATGATCCGAGTTTAAAGCATTGATTTCCTGTAGTTGCGTTGTTCTAATCGCTCCCCGGGAAATAGCAATGTCCAGGAACGAATCACTACGTAGATAGGTAGGATTTGGACTTCTGTGATAGTACATTTCTAGATTGTTCTCGATTATCCTCTTAAATAATCTACCCCTGGAGTTAGTTACGCCGCCCCATTCGGCGTGAGTGGCATTTAAGTCCCCTATCAACAGGGATACTCTGTTCTGCGGTAACAAAGCAAAGAGGTTAGGTGCAGTGAGGCAGAGACCCGGGGGCGAGTAGCCGCCACAAATACGTAGACCGCTCTCTGTCTCGATACAGACGTATTCTATTTGAGATCTAAGGTTTGGACACCTTTTATATCAGAGCGACCTATGTACGAGGCAGGCCACGCTTCCCCCGTTTCGATCAGGCCTATCAGATCTCTCGACGTTATAGTTCCTAATCTTAAACGAGAAGTTAGGATCTAAACGTGTTTCTACGAGGAAAACAATCTGAAAATTGGTTGTATGCATAAAATTACGGAATTCGCCCAGTTTAGACCTGATACCATTACAGTTCCAACTAGCGATGTGTAGCATTTACACATCGAAACGGCTATATTCGTATGAAAAGAATCGTATCGAGGCTTATATGATAAGAGGCCTTACCGCCTCGACACTCTTCAAGTAGATTAGCATAAAAATAAAAATCAAGGGCCTGAAATAGCTGATCGAGATTGACCAAATTATTAATTTTATTTACTACGTTATTTAGATCGGCCATTACATTAGTGATATTCATATTACTTTGATTACGATTTAAATTATTTGGGTTTACACGAGCAGTACCACTAACCTGTTTGACATTAGGGATGTTAGGGTGCTGCTGATTGTCTAGGTTGGGAGGTTGGCGGGTGGCTCTCAGGGGCGGAAATTGACGTTGGAAATCCTCTTCAGAACGGTGGTCATTGTGTAGGCCTTGGCCTCGTGGGCCGTCAGCTCGGCTCATCGATTCCGCTTGCTTCCAAGCGGGGTTTGCTGGGGGTGGTGCCGGTTTGTATACTTGCTTAGTCGGTTTGGCCTTTGATGTTGTGGTTTGGATAATGTTGAGTTTATATACGTAAACCGGGCATTCCTCATCTATTGACCAATGAGGTCCGCCACAGTTTACGCACTTCACGAAGTCTTGGGTGCACTGTATAATTTCGTGGTGGCCGGCACATTTTGAGCACGCTGCCTTTCTACTGCAGTAGATTTAGCATGCCCGAACTGCTGACAATTCTTGCATTGCAGCACGGGCTTAGTGGCGCGGCGTGCTTCCCTACTGATTCGGACACACATTAAAGTTTTGACTTCTTGGTTGAGTCTGCGGATCGTATAATCTGTTCCCAGGATAATGAGATACATAGGGGTGCGGGTCTTGCGCATTTCATATATGTTTCTAGGGCGAATATTGTGTTCATCACCCTGGGCTTCGCTTATATCTTGAGGCTTGATATTGCCATCAAGGCCTCGAAGAACAAAGGCTCGCTCCTGTGTCTCCGCGTACGTGTGGTATTCGGTTCTTTCCTGTTCTAGCGTTCGTCTGAGAGTATGATAGTCGTTTCCGTTGTCACAATATACAATTACCGAATTTTTTGTAAATTTCAATGGGTAACGTGTGATGTGCATCGCTTTTAGGTCGTCCCTAATCTGCCGGTCGGTGGTCGGATGGCCTACCTTTAATGACAACCGGTGGGACTGGGGGTGGTTTTTGTTTTGGGGGAGGTTTAGCCCTGCCAGTACTGCTGGCTTTACGCTTCACTCTGGTAGACGCCGAAGTGGAAGCCACGCTCACGGTGTCCTCTTCCTCCGTGTCTATTCCTTGTAAGGGTTGATATTGATTTTTTGCCTCAATTGGGGGTTGTCCTACGTCCAGTATGGTCGCCCTGAAGTTGCGCTTAAATGTCAGTTGCTTGAAGGGTAGTTTAAACCCATCGTTTTCGCCACTCGGTAACAGGACCGCAGGAGTTGGAGGCGGAGCCAACATCTTGAGAACGCCTTCTTGTTTTTCGACAACGGAATGTGTTTCTTTGGATGTTGAAGAACTGTCGATAGTTTTTTCGCGTTTTTGTCGGTCAGTCAAGGTGGCCTTTATCTTTTTGGCCGTTTCGGCTCCTTGAATGCTAGTAGGACTAGCATTCTTTTTGCCTGTGTCGATCTTTGCTGATACTGTCGAGTTTCGTTTAATTCCGGTGGGGTGGGTGGTGGGTGCCTTTAAAGTGCTGTCTTACTGCTAGACAGTTTACAGGCATCATTTTGGCTTAATTATTCTATGCTTTTAAGGCTTTCTGTGTTCAGGCGACACTGAACACAGATTTCGGCGAAGCTAACTTACTTACTTAATTTCTTTATTTCAAGACATGATACAACGATTGCGGAGCTTTTTTAGGGTGATTTCGGATGGCTTTCTTTCGGAGTTAGATTCCATGGAAATGTTAGACATGGTGTCTTCATCCTCCGTGTAGTCCCCCATGGGGGAAGTTGCCGGGGTTAAGTCCCCGGCGACTAGAAACGTTAAGCAGATGCGCTGTAAATGCCCTTTACTAATTACCGCAGTAAAAAGCAAGCCTATCAAAAGCAATAACAATCGATCGATCGTAAGAGCGAAAGCAAAACCGCAGTACCAAGCACCAGTGATACCAGCTGGTCTTGACCGGTACGCGACCAAATCAAGAGTCTCTGAGTCTCCAGAAATCTGGCAATCACCGCCTCCAGAGCTACTCCCATTTATTTCCTTTACAATTCGCCAAGACACATTTTGACTTATTTTCGCTGATGTTTATACGATTTCTATATTGCGTTTTCCTAGCCTCTGTTAAAAGTTTATTATATTATTTTCCTTTTCTTTGTATGCTTGATTATAACGTATATCAACCCTTTGAAGCATTAACAAAATATTCAATTCATTTTTACAAGCTATGACGTTATTATTTTGATAATACGATTTTTTTTTTTGATTTGGAATTTATGATTTTTAAAGGAAAGCAATGCTTAAACATGGGCTGAAATATATTCATGAAACCACTCCATTGGGCATCCACCAGCGCAGACGGCAGTATGCAAACCCGTTCCCAATCTTCAGATGACAACATATTTTTGAAGTGATCTTTGTTTTCTGCACTAAAAATTATTTTTTTCTCTTTACTAATGTTTGTCTTACCTACCTGTATATCAAATACGATCAGTTGTCCCCTATGATCAGAGATATGAGTGTCCAGAACTTGAGACTCAGAATTTTCACAATTGGTTAAGATATTATCAATGCAACTTCTAGAGGTCCCAAACACTCGAGTATCCTCTAAAATTGATGGATGTACACCAAATGACTGTAACATAGAGACCAATTCAAGAGAATGCTTATTATTTACATTAAAATCTATATTAAAATCACCGGCAATAAAAATTGACCAATTATCAGCAATTTTATTTTGTAAAATATATTCGATCTTTGCTAAAAGAATTTGTTCCTGTGATAAAGGAGATCTATATACACATAGTATTATTATTTTTTTGTTACATACTTGAACCTCAATGGCAGCACATTCAAACATAATTTCCTCTGCAAGATCAAAAATGTCCCTGCGTTCCTTCCACTTCATAAGCTCATTTACGTATATAGCTACTCCTCCATGAGAACCCTCCTCTCTGCAAAAGGATGATGCTAGTTTATAACCTGTCAAGCCATATGCTAATAGTTGTGTACTTGACTTCCAGTGTTCACTGATACATACTGCAAGGCAGTCACTAAGATGATTTACTAAATCTTGCAAAGCATCATGGCTGTTTCCCAAAGACTGACCATTGTGATGTAAAATGCTCATATTTTTTGTCACCTTATTATGACTAATAAGGCTGCCCAACCCCTGTTCAGAGATGCTGGCTTCCTCAAGTTTAAAAACTTATTTATGATTAGTCCTTTCGGCCAAAAATCCGGATTAGACTTTCTGTTCACGACATTTTGGGATTCCAACCTTAAAAGAGCTGACCCTATTCTGCTTTATTGTTTTTATTTTTTCACAAGAATAGTTTTCTAATCCATTGCCTGCAAGATAGTCTTCTATTTCCTTATTTAATGATTCAGGTGTTAAGCCTGAGATGAAGAGCCAGGAGTACTCTGAAGAAAATTGCTGGGCTATTTTCAAATTTAATGTATTATCTTTATTACCCTGTATTGGTGCAGGTCTTGAATTTCTTCTGAAACCTCTTTTTTTTGCTTTTCCCATGTTTGTTCAACACTGTTGTGTTCAGTAATGCCTTCTGTAGCCTCGTCTGAAACATTTTTGTTTTGATTATCTTTCACGTAGCTTTCCGTCATTTTTGTTTTGACAGTTGACGTGCTTGGTCCTTTGGAACTACCGCTATGAGCGTCCGAGTTATTGGAACTAATTCGAGCTCTCCTTCGTTGCTGAGGCCTTAAGTTACTAGAAGAAGAATCTTCTGCGCTATCTTCCGTCACACCAGAAACTTCAATAGGAATGCTCGGGGGTGGAGCCAGCGTAACGCCGGGGTCGGGACCACGAGGAGGTGCGGGGAAAGGAAAAAGATTTTGTTTACCTTTTTTGTTATATATTTTTTTCACTATTTTCCAACATTTCCTGTAGAAACTCGGTTTTCTGTTTCGACAACATGCAATTCTCCGCTAGAAGTTGATTTTTTTTTCTCTAATTCCTTTATAATTCTTCTTAAAAGTTGGGTCTCCAAGCCACCAACCTCACTTTCGTCAATTGGATGCTCGGAATGTACACATGTCGCGGATTTCTTTAAGGCTGCTTGTTTCAGGCAGGATGTGTGGAAACAATTCTTGCATTTGTAACAGATCGAGACGACTGTTTCTATAGCTTTTTTACAATGAAAACACCTTGGTTTATCACTTTTATCAAATCAATTATAGCTTTATTGATATAAGAATAATATCATTATCAAAACATACTTAAAATTAGGAGTAGTACATATACATGATTTTAATTAAAAGAACCAAACAAATTTGACACAAAATGAAATGAAATGAAATAAAACCAGTGTGATGCTAAAGTACTCTCATAAAACAAACTAAGATAAACTAAAGTAAAAAGTTAAAAAAACTTGGTTACTTGCACATGGTAAAGTATAAAGTAATGTCAATGAATAAAATATAAACAAATTGAGTTGTAGATAGTAGGCCTTCCCAACCAGTTCCTTACCGTCCTCCTAATTGCTTTTCATTGCCTATCTTACGGACATTCAAAGGCAGGTGATTAAAAAGTTTTTTACGATTGTAAATAATTGATTTTTTGATTAGCGTTGATGAAGGGACAGGTAGAGCAGCAACGTGTGAAGACCTAGTTGCGCATGCCCCAGCACCCACAATTTCTTTGTGGAACGAGATGCGTAAGGCAGACCGATTCCAATATAAATATGCATGCCAGGGATAAAAAAATAAGGTGTGCAGGAGTCTCGGACTTTCAATTTACACAAAAACCCAAAAGCAAGCTTCTGTAGAACAAAAACAGAGTTAAACAGGTGATCTGAACATGATCCCCAAAAACAGACTCCATACCGTAAATGGGATTCAATTAGCACAAAATATACGTTTCTCAACATAGACATGTCCAGCTCACAAGACACCATTCTCAATGCAAAACGCACATTTGAAATTTTTGCTTTATCTGAAAAATATGGTATTCAAATATCAGCCTTTCATCAATGTGTAGGCCTAAGAATTTATTAACTTGCAAACGTTGGATGACCTCTGTATCTATGGAAACATTACCTATATGACATTTAAAAGAAACAATATTTGTTTTCGAGATATTAAGGGTTAAAAAATTTGCATTGCACCATTTTCCGATACTTAAAATATCAATATTCATTCTACTTTCCAAATTTTTAGCATCCCTGTCATGCCATAAAATCGTTGTATTTGTGAACTCACGCGATATGCCTATCTTCGAGAGATCGTCAATGTATAATAAAAATAAGCGACGTGTTATACCCGACTTCACACTTAGAATGAATAATATTGAGATAGTAAGAAGTAGCCAGGCAAGATTCTTGGGATTACACATTGACAGTCAGCTAACATGGCATGTTTATATGGATTATGTCGCAGGGAAACTAAACTCTGCCTTTTTTGCTATTGTAAATTTAAAAAATATTCTTTCAACTAAACAACTTATCAGTATCTACTACTCACTTGTTTACAGTCACCTTAAATATATGATCTTGTGCTGGGGCCAAGCACCCGATATTGACAGAATATTTATTTTGCAAAAAAGAATTATTAGAAAAATATTTTCACTCAACACTATTGAAACGTATAGATCAATTTTTAAAAGTAAAAAAATATTAACTGTATCTTGTATTGTTATAATGGAAGCAGCCATTTATGTAACGTTGACAATCATGATGGACCACGCGTTGCTAGCTTTCGGTAAAATTACGTAAATAATGGAAACATAAACAGTAACTTGAGTCAAACTGGGAGGCAATATGGGTTTAGTGGAATTAACTCAAATAATCGATACACAACTGGAAACAGGCGACAAAATTTGTCAAATTCTGTTCATCTGGGAAGATCTGGGCCACAATTTTTACGTCAAGAGTCCTATCAAAGCTCTGCGACAGAAACAGAGGAGCATGAAAAAGATGGTTTTAGGTACCATTGAAGACGGGGAGGTATTCCAAAGAGGCTAGGACAAGCCCAGGTAGCCGAAGAAAACAAAAACAATGGTTTTGTTGGTGAAGAGAGGCGTCTCTGGTTGTACATAAACAGAGTGAAAAGGGCATCAGATACGAATATGGTCTGTGACTATGTGAAAACCAGGATAGGTTTGGAGCATGATATTCTGGTTAAAGAGATACCCTCACACCCGCAGCATCTTAAGAGGTTTTTAGTTATAGCCCCAATGTCCAAGAAGGATGAACTATATGACCCAAAATTTTGGCCCCAAAATGTTGGTATTAAGAGTCCGTTCACTGTAGACTGCTCGGGTAGCGCTACGGGGTCGGGTACACGGGCGTTACGGCGTGGGGTGGAGACTAGCGCGCTCCCACTACTCCGATTTCACGGTGGACGTATTTAGGTACATATTTACCCATATTATTATTATATTTTGAATATTGAATGTTGTTCGGCCGCGCGGGTTGGACTTGATGAGTGTCAACAACAATAATTATAAACCGAGTGGGCTGCCGGTTATAAAGTATAGAAATCTTGTTGGAATGGGCAGAATGTATGATTGAAAATATATAAGAGCTGATAATTGTTTTAAATATTCCCTTTGTTTATCGTTATAAATTTGGGTAAGTCATCAACAGAGAACGTGAGCTGGGCAAAATTGGAGATTTTTTTTTTGAAACTTGCTATATATGGGGGTATTGATTTCAAAAGTGACATTAATTTTTGAAGAACATTTTGACCCTGTATAGCTCTGTGGCCCTAAATTGAGGAAGCCTGCGATTTGATTCCATAAAATCGGTAATAATTTGTTTTCTATAATATGAAAAAATTTGCTTCGGTGTTTTTTTAAACGGAGACGCCTATTTTTCCTTCTTGGGGAAAAAATATCTATACTTTTTTTTCGATCGTGTTCATATTCGATAGGTGGATGCTAGGGGTTGCCATGATCCCAAAAAACAAATTTATAATTTCGATCCCCCCACAGTAGGTATTGGGTTACTTGGGACACCCCCCACTCCTTCCACTTTAAGCCCCGCCTACTTTGGATGGGAGGGGGTGGAGCCTGTGAATCGAGCGTTCTGATTGGTCGAGGCATTTAGCCGACCTGGCCAATGGTATGAATCGAGCGTTCTGATTGGTCGAAGCATTTAGCCGACCTGGCCAATGATATGAATCGAGCGTTCTGATTGGTCGAAGCATTTAGCCGACCTGGCCAATGGTATGATTTGAGCGTTTTGATTGGCCCAGAGGATTTCAACGATTGACCATTAGCAAAATAAGCATCGCTCACGTGGACGACACCATATTTAAGATGTAGCCCGACATATGGCGTTGAAGGTTGGCCATTGACAGCTGACAGTTGACCAGGGTAGTAGGAGTAGTTGGATCACCTAAACGAACACAGACATGACAGCTAACAGTTGACAGGGACCTTCGGAATTTCTCGACTATTCTCGGCCATACCCGGAAATACCTAAATAGTAAAAATCTTGGAGTCTTGCGGGGGTCGAACCACGAACCTTGGGCATGCGAGGCAATCACGCTACCACTCAACCAACGGAGTCTTGAAGAATTATTTTGTTATATGTGTATATATGACGTATTTGGGGTTATGTTTATTCAAAATGTGTTCTATTCGGATAACTATTTAGCAGAGACCAACGAAATACAGTTTACATGGGAACTATAATTTTAGGATATATAAAAAACCGCGGCTTAGAGCTACGCCATTTTTAAATATAATTTTAATTAGTAAAAATTAATATATAGTTTATACCATAGCGAAATTTTCGACTACCGAGCTAAATTTAAAAGGACATTTAAATTTTATACAACTTTTTTTTTACATTAGAAATAAAACATTTTGTTTTTTAATAAGTTATTTTATTTCTTAGTCTAGTTTATCCATAAATCCATACAAGTCATATTTATAGGTTAAAACTAAATCTATGTTACACTCATTCCAGGAAATGCAGTCTCTAGTACGCATATCGCAAATAGTTAGGCCTCTGCTTTCCTCTTCATGCCAGTAGCTTATATAGATATATTCACCAATGTAGAAATTCGTATCACACCAACTATCATTAATTGATTCGAGAAACGCTAAAAAGTCCATGAATTCATCAGGTGTGAAAGAAATTGAGACATCACCAACATGCTTCAAAATAACTTGATCGTCTGAGGCAATAATTTTTATAATATCATCAATATTTAACTCTCGTAAAACAGGCATTGGAACCATTCTTCTAGCATCACTAGATTATGTCTGATTTCCAGATCTCGAAGTTGTTTCAAACACCTTGCTCCACTTTGATTCCATACTAAGTTTTTTAAAGTCGGAAAATAATTTTTTCTTATTTTCGTAAAACACTAAATCTTTTTTCACACTTACAAGATTTTCTAAATGTTTATGAATTCTCGTAAGTAGTGTACTCGACATAATCTAAAGATAGACTGAGCCTAAATGTCGAGATCGGTTGTATTTATCTATTTTTTACATAAATAAAACACATAGTTTGATTAAAAGTATTTATTGAGGTAAAAGGCTTGCAATATAATCATATAATACAACAACATTCTTAACACTACAAGAACAAATTTTAAGTTTATGATGTATACATGCTGAATCACTACGTTCTAATTTAGGTATTTCGCCCTCTGAAAATTCTAAATTGACAATGTTAGGTGTTTCTAAACACATCTCAGAATAGGCTTTAATTAAAAAATCTTTTTTTACATATCCTTTAACATAAATAGTATCCACGTCTTGAAGCTCTCGATAAAGAATCTGATTAAGTTGATTATACTCAGTATTTCCTGTTTTATAATGTATACCGTGAATATTTAAAAATACGTATTGCGTAGTTTTCCTTTGTGACTCACTCAAATCTCGAAATAATATTTTTGGTTTAAAAATCCATGTTTTTATTTGCTTGCCATCATATATAGCAAGTTCTTTAACTTGAAAATCAGGCGTAGAATAACCTTGAGCATCTAGGACTAAGAACTTCATCTTATCAAGGTTTGTTGTAAACTGATTAAATCAGGTTTCGAACATTACCTGATAAAGGTAAATATTCCAAAACTCTGTCATGTACAGGGTGGCTCGAATTCGTGTCTATGTATGGGGAACTCGAAAACCGTAAGAGATACAGTGTCGGTCAAATTAAAGCAAAATTGCGCATTTAGGTGCCTAGCAATATGCCGTTTAGAAAGGTTTAAAATTCCGAGTATTTCCGGAGATAACCGGAAAAAACCGAAATTTTGAAAATTCGTTTTATTTTTTTCCTGGGCTTATTTAGAAACGGATTTCAAATTAAATTGCACTTTTGCGTTGCCACTTTTTCCGCTCTATCTAATGATGGTATCCAGTTTAAAATCCGCCGTTTCGTCTTCAAGGGATCATCATCAACTTTCTTTTTTTAAATACGAACTTTAATTTTTTTTATCGTTTTTCAGATGGCATTGGCGTTATTAATATGACTGTGTTTTTTTTATTATTTTTTTTTTACTTTTTTTTAATTTTTATTATTATTTTTCTTATTTATATATTTTGCTTTCGCATAATTTTAAATCATTTAAGGTAGGTTATTATATTCTTACTTTTGAAGTTATTATATTCTATAAAAATATTTTATTTTGTTTTTTGTATTAAGTGGAAAATTGGAGCGTATTAAAAATAAAAAATAGTAAAATTATTTCTTACGAGAATATGGCCATGAACTATTACTCAAACTAGTTGCTTAGTGCAAAGATAAAATATTCCCAACTTCTAACCAATTAAAAATTTATTTAATAGAGAACATCAACAATTATTTATAATCGTACTACGTGATACTATAGGAACTTTGATGGAAAAACACCTATTGAAATTTTGCTTATAAATAAAATGCACTAAGCAACTTATTTGAGTAATAGTTCATGGCCATATTCTCGTAAAAAATAATTTTACTATTTTAAATTTTTAATACGGGCTCCAATTTTCCACTTAATGCAAAAAACAAATAAAATATTTTTATAGAATATGAAAATTTCAAAAGTATCTACCGTAAATTATTTAAAATCACGCCAAAGCAAAATATATAAAATAAAAATAATAAAAAAATAATAAAAATAAAAAAAATAAAAAAAAATTAAAAACACATGCTCATAATAATAACGCCAATACCATCTGAAAAACGATAAAAAAAATTGAAGTTCGTATTTAAAAAAGAAAGTTGATGATGATCCCTTGAAGACGAAACGTCGGATTTCAAACTGGATATCATCATTGGATAGAGCGGAAAAAGTGGCAATGCAAAAGTGCGATTCGATTTGAAATCCGTTTTTAAATAAGCCCAGGAAAAAAATAAAATGATTTTTCAAAATTTCGGTTTTTTCCGTATATCTTCGTAAATACTCGGAATTTTAAAATTTTCTAAACGGCATATTGTTAGGCACTTAAATGTGCAATTTTGCCTTAATTTGACCAACACTGTATCTCTTACGGTTTTCGAGTTCCCCATACATAGACACGAATTCGAGCCACCCTGTACAATGATACAATATGCTCGAGTATCATCAGAGAAATTTTCTGAACTTTGGAACTCTAGTTTCACATCGATAGTGCTACTTTTAAGAGCTTCGTTTTGTTTGGAGCAATCAATAACAAATAGAGTAAAATCCAATAATGGTTCGCTAAGAGTTTTTCCCAAATAAGATTTTTGAAATTCGGTATACATTCTATACAGTTCTGCAAACTGTTTATTTCCAAAATTCAGATTGAGCGCTTCATATGGATAAACCTCGGAATTTAAATATAATCTAACATCAGTAATATTTAAATTATCAAAATACGTAACATCGGATTTAGGGTTGTCTTTACGATTTTTCTGGAAAAATACAATAACATATCGAGCTCTCTCAGACATGGATTTCACAGTCCAAATATCTCTCTTTGTATTTCTTAGCGCAGGTAGCTCATGGATTTCCCATCCTCTGAATCCTATAAATATTGGTTTATCTTTAGCGATTTCTTCAAACAGTTTTAGCTTTAATAAATCGTTGGGGTATATGTGCTTAACTCTTAGTTCGATATTTGAAATTGATATGGTAGCTTTCTTATCACCAGTAGTGTTGGCATAACAGTTATCATCATTCCTAGCTCGAACTAGTTTAATTTTCTGTTTACCCATAATAGCATTTGTATAATCAGAAAATATACCCAAGAAAAAGCTCAACGGTATGAGTAAGTCAAATTCTCCAGATGCTTGAACAAAGGATTTTATCACCCCGCCACGCCAACACCATCCTGAGATATCTAGCGCCTTACTCTCATGCTCGTTAAGACATAAAAGGCTTTTAACAGTACTAGTAACACCAGGATCACGTACTTTTTCAATTTCTTTACCATTTAATTCATAGGTTATGGATTCGAATAAGAAAGCACCTGCATTATTTGTGAGAGAGCAGGAACCGGTCTTTCCTACTGTACTTTCTTCAGTAATCTTTGCTTCTATATAAATCTCAGCTTGGCTAATATCCATAAAAATATCTTGTTGGTTGATAACTATTTCTATCTCATCGCTGTTGTTAAATGATTTCGTGAATGGATGATACGTATGCCATTCTTCTCGAGAGATAGACTCATCTACGTTGACCGGGTGAAATATTTGTAGTTTTCCTGATACGATATCCATAATTGCTTGCGATTGGATGTAGCTGCACTAAACTTCTCCAGGTGAGTGACTGCTCTGCCGGTTGTCTACTGACTGAGGCTATGGTAGAAGTGTTGGTATTTAAATAGTTTCCTCTTTGGTTAAAAACTAGCCCCATATTTTTTAAGTTCTAATCTAACAACGATTTCTTCACCTCTGAAATTAACAGGTCTTGACTCCTGATCTAATATGTTTATAGTAATATTATCGATACTAGATCTGTTTACAGGCAGGTAAATCAGGTTTCTTGGTTCAATAATTATACTGTACCCAGGATCTACAGCCGGTGTAAACTCATACAATGTATGCGATGGATTGCTGGTATAATAAGAACCGGATATAATATTACACTCTATTCTTATGGTAACTACTTATACTATCTCTACTGGGAGATCTGATTCGTGACGTGTATTAGCCTTCAACAGCTTTTTAGAAAATCCTAATAATCTCCCGATGCTATCTTCGGGCTGGAAATCCACGTTATAAACACACTTCAGCTCACACCTTAATGTATTATTATTCGGTTTTAAAGAGATGAGAGTTTTCCCCTTTTGATCTTTAGCCAAAGCCGACAGTAGCCAAGATTCAATATCTGAAACTTCGTAAGATCCTGTTGGAATTTCCAATACTTGTTTCTGTCCGTTAATGAAATAGTAAAACTTGTTTCGTCCTGGCTCGATGTTTGGGATTGAGTTCCAAGTACTGAGTGATATCAACGCCACAGAATATGTATATCTGCTATCTAACTCGATTGGAGGATTAATATCAACGCTCAAACAACTGGATCGACCTTTCAGCGTGAATGTCTGCGACATGACTAGATGAATATCAAATAAACATGTGTTTTATACTGATTTATTGAAAAGGAATGATAATACAAGATGGCCACAATTATATGTGTTATATGTTTGATACTGATCATGATTAAAATATATTTTACATTTTTTAAAATAAGTAACAACTTCTTTAGGAGGATTTAAATTTCCAAAACTATCAAAGTATACTACTTTATTATTAATCTACTTGTAAGCTACCCAGTGTGTTCCGAAACCTTTGTCCGAATCAAGATTAATTACACCACATTCGTTCTTCTTTGGAATTTTCGGTAAAGTGTCTCGCATAAATACTCCTCGGAAATTAGCCAAGTTCAATAGTTTCGCATATCGCTCAATATCTATATTAGTCAATGGGCGTCTAGGTAGCTTTACTGGGAGTTTTTTGACATCTTCTTGAGAAACAAACCATAACCCGTTTTGTGTTTTGCAAGATATAAACCATTACCTTTCTTGCCTAAAGCAATGGCTTCCATTGTTTGATTATGTCTTTGAGATTCCTTTAGTTTATCTGTGGCTGATCTGGCATCATTTACAGCTTTCGCAACACCTGCAGCACCACCAGTCAAGGCACCCAAAGCACTCAATGCTGCGAAAATTGGTATGAGTGGAAGAATTCCCCCGATTTTAGGTACTCGAATAACCCTTGGTAGTTTGACTTTTCTTCGTCCTCCAGCTTGTTTAATAGACATTCGTGCGGCTTTAAGCGCTAATTTTATATTATCTTTAGGCGAACCGTTTCCATAATGTTTTACATGTTTCGTCACTTTACTTAAAACACATGATTTGAATGGCTTTTCACATCCCATACCCATCTTACGCTTGGCTTTCATTGCAGAAGTAACGAACCAGGCTGCGCTCTTCTCACCGAAAGTTGAATCTTTGGCTTTAACTCGTTCCCAAGCTCTGTTCTCCAAGACCTTATCTGCTTGATGACGTTTATTCAGATCCTCGCTTCTAGAATATTCAATGTCGTGGTCTTTGCAGTAACTATCCAACTTATTTATAGGAAGATCACCTCGCGCTAATCTCTTTTCAAGTTTCGTACCTGGACCACAATACGAATATCCTGGGAGATGTAGCTCGAAAGGAAGTTTGTTGATTGTCCTATTTAAGAGACCTTCACCCCTCAACACATTCATTACTACTAAAGACACGGCAGGGTGTACACTGTTTATATAAAATGCGAAAAGAAAAACAGAAACTTAATATTAATATAGCCAATTTTGATGTAAAGAAAATTAGTAATCGAAAACGACATAGTCAACTCTTGCCAGATACGATACGTGCAATCATTTGCGGTCCGAGCAATTGCGGAAAAACGAACGTTATGCTAAGTCTCTTAACTGATGTAAATGGGCTAAGATTTCAAAACGTATATGTATATTCAAAGTCCTTATATCAAGATAAGTATAAATTCCTCGAACAAGTTTTGAAGCAAGTACAGGGTGTTGAGTTTTATGGGTATAGTGATAATGATACTGTAATAGACCCCGAAAATAGCAAACCTGAGTCTGTATTCATATTCGATGATGTGGTTTGTGAGAAGCAGGATAAGATAAGGAATTACTATTGTATGGGGAGACATAATGCAATTGATTCATTCTATTTATGTCAAACATATTCGAAAATACCTAAGCAGTTAGTTCGAGATAATGCAAACATGTTGGTATTATTTAAACAAGATGATATGAATCTCAAACATGTGTATGATGATCACGTAAACACCGATATGTCGATGAATATTTTTAAAAATATTTGTTCAGAGACTTGGAAGGATAAATATGGATTTCTAGTAATAGTTAAAGATGATGATATTCGTAAAGGTAGATATAGAAACAAGTTCGATACCTATATAATACCTTAAGCTAATGATGATTCTCAGTATAAGTCGCGATCTGATTGAGAGCACATCTCCGATCTGTGTAATACTTGGTTATCTACTATAACAGCCTATACAGGTCTATATACAACTTATACAGCTTAACAGGGCTGTCTGACCTGTCTAACCTGTCTGTCTGACCTGTCCCACCTGTCTGTCTGACCTGTCTGTCCTGTCTGTCCAGTATGTCTAACCTGTCTGTCCTGGTTAACCTATCCTGTCTGGCTATTCAGCCATGCCACCTGTCTTAAGCAAATTCGATAAAGATGTTAAGAAGAGGATTAATGATACTGCCAGATCTATTAGAAAAAAGTATTTAACATTAAAGTTGAAGTGTTCTGAAGAAGATGAGTCTCTCAACAAGATTTTGAATCCTATAAAAGAACCTTTGAATAAGCTTGTGGAGAATGCCGAGAAAAAACTTAAGAGACGTGAAGTAACTAAAATACCAAAAACCCAGATAAAGGAAACATATGAATTTCCAAAACCTTATCAGCTTGAATCAACTCGAACCAGTACTCCGAAATATTTACCACTCGAATTAGTATCCGGTACATCAAAGGATTATATAAAAGATGAGGAGGAGGATGAAGATGATGTTTTTAATAAACCTATTCATGAGCTAAAAGATGATATTCAAAAATCTATCATTGAAAGAAGCGATGCATATAAAGAATTTTTAGAGCAATATCCAGAAATATCAAGAGAGTTTGTTGATAAATATTTCAAAGATTCTGATCAGATCGATCATGCATATGGTCTACAACACGATCAAACATTAGATGGTTGGTCGATGGGTTCACAAAAAGTAGATTTCATGCCTAATGGTGATATTAAGGTTGGTGCTGTTGAATATCCGGGGACACGTGGATTATATGAATTATTATTTTTAAAAAATCCTAAATATAATACAAAAACAGATGTTCTACAATTTAAAGATATTTTAAATCGAACAAACGTTCACAGGAGGAATTATAGTCCAAGCGGACAAATAAAAGGAACTAATTCAGCAAAATATCAAAACATTGTAAGGCCATTGATTAAACTACCGACTTCTGCAGCATCGGAAGCTGCTAAACCTAGAAGCGGCTCATTCAGTAATAAATCTCCTTCAGGAACTAAAATTCCTGCAAAGACTAAAACTAGATCAAATACTAAATCTAGCGGTGCTGCTTTAATGGAATATAATGAGAAACCAAAACAGTATGTTTACTATGACGATGTGAATGAGTTAGTTGATCGCCTTGCAAAGCTCGATGCGTCACACCAAGCAGGAAACGGTAATCATTTGAACGAGATCATGAGTATTTTAGAAGAACTTGTAGAGTTGGATGTGTTGGAGCGTATTAAATAAGAAGTTAGATGTATAATTCCTCATTATAGTTTTAGCCATGAACAAGTTTGGTCATTATCTGTCTTCTACTCGTAAACAAACACAAGTTGTTCGTTCTCAGTCTATTTTATCCTTCACTAGTGACGGTGATTATAATATTGAAAATCGTAGGTTATGTAATATTAAAGCACCTACAGATGGAAATGATGCGTCAACTAAAAATTATGTTGATACTACTGCCAATCAGCTTCGTGATATTATTAGAAGCTTAAACGAGACTATTCATACTCTTAGTGGGGGGATTAATAATATTGACGATAAATTTGAAAGCGACGCAGAAAAAATCAAAGATCGAATAGACAAAGTAGAAATCACCATAAAGAATATTAGCGAGGGAATTTTGGTTATAGAGAAAACATTTGAAGCCACCAAGAAAGATATTATTCAGGTGTTGAAGCATGACTTTGATCAACTAGAAATTCGAGTAAAGGATTTCCTTAATATCTTAGTAACTAATGCATTGAAACCTATTTCCATTGATTTGGACAAACTCAAAATAGAAAATACTAAAATTTTAAAAGCAAAATTGGATTATACACATTTGGAAAAAACCATGGTGAAAGATATAGCAGCTACTGTTATAGCTGATGCACTAAAACCCATTACTACTGATTTGGATAAACTTAAAGGATATTATGCGATTGATGAATCTATGGTTCAGCCACTAAATATAAAGTAGAATTTAGTATAAAAAACATTGATGTAGACATTTATATTCAGTTCAAGAATGTCTACAGTCACAGATGCTAGAGAGCAAGTAGTAAAAGAACTTCATCGTCCTGCTCGAAAAAAATTTATTCGAAGAAGGTTTATTCAATATGGTTTGGATGATACCTTCGCCACAGATCTGGCCCAACTCGATCAGTATTCTCGTGAAAATAATGGGTATAAGTATATACTTGTCGTATTTGATTGTTTTTCGAAATATCTCTGGACCCGTGCCATAAAATCTAAATCTGCTCAAGATGTTTCAAAGGCGATGACTCATATTTTGAAAACATCGAAGAGAATACCAAAAAAACTTGTTTCTGATAATGGTAAAGAATACTATAATGCCCCATTTCAAAATCTTATGAAAAAATATGGAATTCGTCACTATAGTACATTTAGTGTTTTAAAAGCATCTATTGCAGAACGTGTAATTCGAACTATAAAGGAGAAACTGTTTAGATTATTCACATTAAATGGCAACCACAAGTGGATAAACTTGTTGGAACAAGTTACAGATACTTACAACAACTCAAAGCATAGAAGATGTTAATAAATCGAATGAGAAAAAGCTATTAGATTCTATTTTTGGACATATTAAAGTTGTTGGAAAACAAAAATTCAAAGTAGGTGATGTTGTTCGAATAAGTAAATATAAACATATTTTTCAAAAAGGATATACTCCAAATTGGACTACCGAGTTGTTTAAAATATCTCAAATAAAAATCACAAGCCCTACAACTTATATATTAGAAGATTTTCGAGGACAGCCCATAAGTGGCTGTTTTTATGAAGAAGAACTACAAAAAACTAAGCAGCCTGATGTTTTCTTAATAGAACAGATTTTGAAAAAGAAAGGAAATAAAATGTTTGTGAAGTGGCTTGGCTTCGATAAATCTTATTTGATGGGTCCAAAGATGTTGTATAATAAATTATATATATAAATATTAATATTCTAGCGTTTTCCTCCCAGTCTTAAAAATGTCTTTATTCTGTAAGGAGTGCGAGGAAAATGTTTTCTCTCATTCGCATAGACTTAGTCATAAACATAAAGATAAATGTTGTGTTGAGCTAGAAGCAGGCGTAGAAATAGTTAAAACTGCATTCAAAAATCGAATGATTAGTTATAGGCTTTCTACCAAGTTACATCCTATAGATGTGATGTTATATTTAGAGGAACTTAAACCAAAAATTATTCGTTTGATTGAAAAGGGCCTTTCAGATCATTTAAATCTTAAAGTAAATATGGAATTATTTGGATTATATCTATTAGCTTCTCAAAAAACGTTGGATATAAAATCTTTTAACTCGTGTTATATATCTATTTCCAAAAATACAGATCTCGAGGAAGTATTTACCGATTTCAAACAAATTTTGTCCTGCAAAGCGAGTGAATTTAAGGAAAGAGATAGCGGCTGGTCTTTAGCCAAACTCTTGTTTCTGGAATTAAATATAAACAAATGTAGCTCATTATAATAAATGTGGTGGGAAATTTGCCTATATAAGCTCCCTATTATGAGACAATTTTTAGTTAAGCGCAAACATCTACTTAGAAATCATGTCGGGTTATAGTTCCATACCATCTTCAGATATCGAGAATTTAATAGATGATGGGGAGTCATGCTCGTCTTGTTCATCGCCATGTTGGGAGTGGCAGTTTAATCGCATGGTGGCTAGAACTAATGCAGAAATCAAGAAAGAAACCAAATATTTGGCCGAAACTTGTTATTCCACCAAGAATTTCAATATTGTTGCAGGAGTTAGTATTGCACGTGGTTTGCTTCCCAGTGTCAGGATAACGAGTAAAGTAGTAAATCTTCCAGAAGAAGAAATATCTATATCTATTACCGATCCTGACTGGTCATTCTTTGTTGCTTGCTGTAACTCGATCGTTGTGGAGGCTGCTGCTGATAAAGATTATAAATTCCAAGATGACTGTCATGGTGCTGGGACTTTTATTTTGGATGCTTTTACGTCATTAGGTGAAGTAGTGATTAGAATGCAAAGTTCAGAAACTATGGTTACTTTATGTCTTTGTTTAGATGATTTGAAAGATATTTTAAATATTTATGAATTAGTATGTTTTAAGTTAAGATTACTTAAGGAATTAGGTTTAAGAACTTTTTATGATAACGTATTATAATATGTAAAAGTGTCTAGTACAACTGAAGATAATTGTTTGGATATAATCAAACAGTATTGTAATTTAAATATTACCGACCTATCTTATTATATGTTAGAATATATTCATATTAATCCGTATAAAATTGTTGAGGATGTAAATAAACTTTGCAGAATGGATATTTAATAAATGTATATAACTACGTATTTTGTGTTTTATTTCTTAGTATAGACTAGCTTTTCACGATGGCGAGTTGTTTGCTAGACTTTTTATCTGGTGCTAAAAATATAAAACATTATAGCGTTGAAGAATTAAAATCACTGCCTATAGATTTTTTCCTAAAATACGTTGATTGTTATTCTCTCTTATGTATTTGGGGAAAACTCCCTGTTGAATATAGACAAAACTTTAATTTGCAAGTTAAATTACCATGTTTCGTTCACTACAATCGGCCTGAATGGAGAACTCAAATTGATGGCCCACCGACTTCGCAGGACGCATGTCCTTTCTGTATAAAAAGTATACCAAAGTAATACCGATTCATTATAACTCCAACCATGGTTTGGTTAAGTTCAAGTTTCGTCATGCTAACTGCGATTGTTAATCATACATTTTTTGTGTATAAACCAAATCAAGTAGTAAATATACACGCACAGTTGGAGTCTGATACCTTTTCTACAAACGGTTCTTGGATTCCTCTGCTGTCTGCACTTATCCATAATACGACGCCTGTTTTTATGACGTGGGTTCCTCCGTCTTTGCAAAACGACTATCAGTATAAACTCAGACTCTATTTCCAAAATAGAACATTTTTGGATGCTAAAGAATGGACTACTATTGGTTTAGGAAAGAAGTTTCAAGCTACTCAACACCTAGAAATTAATTGCAAGAATGAGACCATTACGTCTGCGTCAACCCCCGAGAATCCTAATGGATATTCCTATTTTTTAAATATGTGTGTAATTACTCTTGTTGTAGCCTGTGGTATATTATTAGCGAAATTTGTATATAATATCGGAAAAAGCCAATGTACTGTATGGTTTAATAAATAATTCAATATATATTTATCATTCATTTATTTTCTGCTATTTCCAGCTGATATTTAAAATGGCAACATCGCTTATAAGATGTTGACTGTATTTCGATATACTAATGGATTATTATATTTTATTTTATAACGAAAGGAAATAAGAAACACTTTTTCTATTGTTTGGTTTATTATTGTTAATCACATGTCATTTAAAACACAGAATCTAAAATTATATAATAGTTTAACATTGTTTAAGGCGCAATGCCAAATACCGCTATCCTTGTGAAAACAGCATTCTGGTGTTTTTTTAAATGTAGACAACTTTGGTTCGCTCTTCATAGGGATGTTGAATATTTGTTTCGCATCAATAAATTTCTTTATAACACCCGTCTTTACGTCGCCTTTGATTATTATTTTTGGATTGTCATATATTTTTAACATATCCAGTAAAACTTTTTGTAGATCGTTTAAGTCAATGAAGCCAGACTCCCAAAGTAATCCATGGTGGTTATTTTCTAAATATGTAACTACTTTCAGATCTTCTTCTCTCAATAGCTGCTTGCAATAAGGCGGCTTGAATAGTAAAGTGCAAATTCGTTCTCCATCAAAAATAGCAAGCTCTTTAGGAATAAATCCACCTGAGCATGGGAAACCTTGTATATCGATAGAAACTATTTTCTGCTCAGACATTTTTCACAGTACGTTACTAGGCTAAGTATTATACGATACTAAAAACGTTTATGATTGCTTTGATGTTAAATAACTGTCTAAACACTATTATTCAAATCATCAGCACAAAAATATATTAATTCTCATTGATATCGACTTGTATAAACAGGAATGGTTGTGGTCAGTGATGTGAACTGGTAAATTACCGATAAATTACCGTGGTAATTTACGGTAATTTACCGTAAATAACCAGAAATTTATTACCGTAATTTACTGGTAATTAACATAGAAAATTACCGGTTCTTGTGCTAAATAATTAACGTTATTTACCGTAATTTACCGTTATTTACTGTATTTTGTGGTAATTTACTATATTTCCGTAAGCGACGTTTGTCAGCAATATGAACAGTATGCGTTCGGGGATTTACTGCCGGCTGCCGGTTATTAGCCGCATCGGGATTTACTGTCGACTGTCGCGAATAATGT
This sequence comes from Pissodes strobi, assembly GCA_016904865.1. Classification (NCBI taxonomy): domain Eukaryota; kingdom Metazoa; phylum Arthropoda; class Insecta; order Coleoptera; family Curculionidae; genus Pissodes; species Pissodes strobi. The sequence continues at coordinate 157,710 of MU182962.1, read as the reverse complement.
GAATTTACATCGTTTAAAATATGTATTTCCCCGGTCTTAAGAATTAACAGTCGATGGTTTGGTTATAACTTATAGCATAGTATACCTACTAATATCGCTATATTAGTCGTTGTTGGTTTTCATTCCAATCTTTATCGGAGTCTGAATATGAATCCGATTGTTCTGAAATAGATGGTGAAATTGAAATAGATGAAATAGTTGATCTAGAGATCCCATTTAGTTTAGCTCATTGTGAAATGCAAATATAAAAAAAAATTCTTATACTTAGTATTTAGGTACGGGATCCCCCGTTTCCACAAACTAAAATTTTAACGTACTTACTTAAAAGAGCACTTAACCTAAATATTAACAAGTACGAATTTAAGGTTTTCGTAGATTGTACCTACGCTACAACAATTAAAATTTAGTTGATCTGTGTTGTTTTCGTTTCAAAATTAAATAATACTTAAGAAAAAAGCAATGCTTTATTCACAAACAAATGAAGCAACTCTTTGTCCTACACCGATACTTACACACACCGCAATTTAATTCCCAAGTGATAATTACGTGACTATGACAAGTTATTTTTTATACATGTACAAGTACATGTTTCTTTGAAAAAATAGCAACTTTTATTTGTAAACTAGTGCACGCTGGGTGCAGTCTCTGTTTTTTTTCAAATGGACGTTTCCAAAAGACAGTAATATCCACAATTTACATTAATTTACGAATGGAAATCGTTATTAGTTTACTTGTAGTTTACGGTAAATTACAGTAATTTATTATTATTTACGAAAAATATATTACGGTTATTTACCATAGTAATTTACGACACAAATTTATTACCACGGTAATTAATTTTGGTAATTAACACTCGTAAATTACCACCGTAAATAACCAAAAATATAAATTACGGTAATTTTACATCACTGGTTGTGGTTGATATCATTTATTTATAGACTGTTACATCCTGTCGGCTCGTCGGCCTGACGCCTTGCGTTATTAAAAAATATATTACGATTGGTTTACATTATTTAAAATATATTAGTTCAAGTCGGTTATTAGATTTTTGTTTTCGCCAGAAAAAAGAGTTTTTGATATATTAAACATAGGCCCAAGTGACCTAACCTATAGCTAGCTGTCAATGGCCAACCTTCAACGCCATCTGTCGGGCTACATCTTAAATATGGTGTCGTCCACGTGAGCGATGCTTGTTTTGCTAATGGTCAATCGTTGAAATCCTCTGGGCCAATCAAAACGCTCAAATCATACCATTGGCCAGGTCGGCTAAATGCTTCGACCAATCAGAACGCTCGATTCATATCATTGGCCAGGTCGGCTAAATGCCTCGACCAATCAGAACGCTCGATTCACAGGCTCCACCCCCTCCCATCCAAAGTAGGCGGGGCTTAAAGTGGAAGGAGTGGGGGTGTCCCAAGTAACCCAATACCTACTCCCCACTCCTCCCTTAAAAATTGTAAGTTTTAAATGATATGCCGTGGAGAGTTCAAATTCGGTATAAGGGGGTTTTCGGGAACGGGGACTTCATATATGACCTCAAATTTTTCCTGGGTAAGAAAAAAAAAACGAAAAAAAGGGGAATATCTTCATTTATGATATGGGCGTTTTCGCGGTTGGGGATTTCCGAAGTGACGTCAGATCTTTCCTGGAGCGTACCAGGAAAACTGGATAAGAAAATAAAATAAAAAAAAATAAAAACATATTCATTTTTGACATTTTTTTCAATGGAAACTAAACTTCCTCTCGAAAAACCCAAAAACACGTGTTTTTCAAAGTTATGTTTGAAACTTTTTAAAAGTAAGGTTCCTATGAGAAAGAGCAAATTAAACTCTTTTTGTATAGCAGTAGCTTTTTCTGGAAAATATAATTCCAAATTTATGGGAAGAATACACCTATTATGGGTTAATGACTAGCCAAAGTAAGGGAAAAACGACTTAACCACAATTTTTTTTATATACTAGTGTAGAGAATACGAAAGGTAAATATTTTTACTTTTCCATATTTTTTAATGTGTTTGTTTATGTTAAAAAAATACCACAAAAACAAGGAAAATAATATCGTATTTTGTGCAATTTTTTCCGAGAAAAGAAACTTCGTATTAAAAAAACGCGAAAACGGGTGTTTTAGTATTCCTTCTTTTTAATGTTGGGAAATATTTCCAGGCCTGTACGTTTCTTCAAATCCACATTTTCTTATGTCAATACCTTGGGAAAAAAATGAAAACCTTACCAAGAGTAAAAAGAGAAAATTTTCTCATTTCATAAAGATGGGGTTTAAACAAAATCAATAATAATTTAATTTTCTCGATATTTTTATGTGATAAGTCAAACCTATTAATTAATTGCAAAAAAATATTATTTTCACTAGAAAATGCAGTTGGGAATATTTAATTTCAGTCTATAATATCAATAAAACACAAATACAATAAAAAAAATCCTTATATTTGGAAAAAAAATTACTCGAAATTTGTGTTTCCCTTTGTTATTTGGTGAGCTTATACAGTGCCCTCCAAAGAGTTCGTAAAATATGGGAAACCTTTTTGTTTTTGGTTTCTCAGAAAAAATTATTCGTCTTAGGAAAAAAGAAATTTATATGGATCAAAAACAAACAAAAAAAGTTTATTAAGTTTTTACGTACGAAGGACAGTTGTTTAATAAACTGATGGCAAACAATGAAAAAAATTAATAAATTAGGTACCAATTTTTGACACCAGTTTATTAAAAAGCTGTACCTCATTTGAAAAAAGTTGTAGGGTTTTTTCTTGCATTATGATGGTTTTTAAATTCGCTGTTTCAAAGATTTTATATCCGATAATTTTTTACTTTAAAAAATCACATCTTTTTTGCGCATCATATACAGTGCGTCCCCGGATCGACGCATTAATAGGTGAAGATGTCTGAAAATGTTTGAGTTGAAATTTAAACTTCTGGGGTTCAGCCCTGACTGGATAGAAACTAATTTGTGCCATAATTTCAGTTTCGAAAAATCCAGATCCATGTCTTGTAAACGTACAAAAAGCTTATTTTTCCCACTAGTAAAGTATTTTTTCTGTTGGAGAGACGACAGAATGCTATTAGGGAAAGTTGTTGAAAGGAAAATTGAGTAAGAGTACAAAATTTCAAAGGCTGTGCCTACTTCGATATTTTGTCTTATTCTTCTCTTTTTTTAATGAAAATAAACTGATCTTCTTGAAATTTTGCATACTTCGATAATGTATCATTCTGAACAACTTTTCTTAACGAAAATTTTCAATATGTTTAACATGGAAGTTACCTGTACTTTATTAAAAAAGAAAGAAGAAATAAGGCAAAATATCAAAGTTTGAAATTTTGTATTCTTACTCAATTTTCCTTTCTGAACAACTTTTCTTAATAACATGTTGTCGTATCTCCTACAGAAAAAGCAGTTTACTAGTGGGAAAAATAACCATTTTGTAAATTTCCAAGGCATACTCGATTTTTGAAACTAAAATCATGGCAAAAATTAGATTCTCTACAAGCAGGGCTGAACCCCAGAACACGAAATTTTAACTGAACATTTTCAGTATTTTTCACCTATTCATGCGTCGATCCGGGGGCACACTGTACTACTAAGTAGTGTTTTTATGCAGAGACTTTTATCACGAATAAATTTTTCTGAGAAGTCAATAATAAAGTTTGTCATATGATATGAACTACGAAAATTTCAATTTGGCCCTTCCAACTAAGAATAGAAGAACTTTATATAATTAGCTTACATTAAAATTGAAACGTATAGTTACTTTTTTAAAAACAACATAGTTATTCAGGGGTGTAGGATTTTTTATCTTTAATTTTTTGAGCCTCAATAATATAAGTTGGATCTCTTATTTTCATGCCTCTTGTGTGTCTTGGACCAATTATTTCAGGCAAGAGACAATTGAAATAAAATTTTTCAGGCTTTGGCATTGATTTTTCGAAAAACTCTTTGTCGATTGGAACTTCTAAATAAATAATTTCTCTAAGAGTCCATACCGAAAAATAAAATTTTTCTTTGAGGGCTATATTTAATTGGCCCTGAACCTGATAATAATAATTGTGATTTTTTTCAATTTGTAATTCTCACGGTCTACTTCAAATATTGTATTATTTTTTTTGAAATAGCCTCTTTAATGGTCAGGTTTCTTGCTAAAAAGGGACATTTGATTTCAACTAGGAATCCCGAATTTTCCTCGATACCATCCGGAGAAGCCCCAAGAAATGGCCAATTTTGGTTTATCACAAGACCGGAATCAGAAATATTGAAACCAAATCTTGATTCCAACGATCTTTTTGCCCTGTCTTCATTATTTTTTCCCCAGGCAGTAGCTTTAGAAAAAAATTCTTTATACAAGATATCTGTAATGGTAGATGCACAACTTGTTGTTGGACGCATTTTACAAATTTTCCCAAATAAGGAAGATGTTAACATTGTTTTTCTATACTGCCTCTATTCAGCAAAATCCGCTTGAAGACGAGTATTAATTTCTATTTGTCTATACTCAGCTTCGGATTTATTCAACTTTTTTAATAATTCCGTTTTTAAATCTTCAAACGTTAGTTGATCCAGGTCTGGCCTTTGACAATTTTCTCCATAATTAGCATCTGGTTCACTTGACTTGCTAGCAGAAAATACTAGTTTCCTCCTGGACTGAGAATGTTTCTTTTGCCTATTTAATTTTAACTGCTCAATTCTCTTCACATTTTTTCCAGGACTGTGTCCCCCACTCAAGTGCTTGAATATATTATACAGCGGTCTTTTCGTATTTTTTGAAACCACCGCAGAAAAACAGCGTCCTTGATAACATCTTCTAAGAGTATAATTTACTCGTTTACCTCCAACTTTTTGTGCAATGTTAGCATTGAATTGTTCCACAATGTTAGTGTTAACGTTTTCCAGCAAGCTTCTGGAATGTCCTGCTAAATAGAGCACGGCTTCCATTAGTTTTTCCTCAATGGCAAATGTTCGAAAATCCGACATATAATTGTTTTTATCAGCTTCTATCTTTTGACAAAAATATTTCAATTCGGAACAGCCTTTATGCTCCCCAAATATGTGGCTTATACTGTTAATTATATATTTCCTTAGGTTTCTAAGTTTTTCCTCCTCACTGAGGCCTTCTTCTTTTTTCCGGTATTGAACTGCTTTTGCCACAGCTGTTCTGCATCGCAAAATGTTATTTGAAATAATATTTCTCAAAGCCCCAGGAACGCCTTTTACTTTAGAAAGCTCCCGTAATTTGCTGCTATAATTCCTCAGCAAATGATTAGTACATTCTATTTTTTGAACCACACAGGTTTCATAAGGCCTACTATCTAGAATTTTCTTGTAGCAGCTACTATCTCCATCTGCTATCATTTTATTGTAAATAAGGTTATACATTTCCAAACTTGAGCAAAATCCTTCTGCAATTAATGCTCGCTTCCATAGCCGTGGAAGATGAGTTCCAGTTTTTGTAGCAGGTATGTTTAGCAGCTTGTCCACCTTTGTTTTCAGCTCTTTGGCAAACACAAAATTTTTTTTTACTCCCAAATATAAAATTTTACCAGATTTTACCCCAACAATTGCAGCAACGCCAGAGAGAGAATTATAATTTCCACCACCTCTGTAGGATCGTTTTGCCCAGCTTCCATCACAGACTACTGTAATCATCGGTGTTCCATTGATGTCAACACTGTTATATTCTAAAGCCATCCTTGCCTCTTCTTCAGCGGCCTCTTTCATAGACCTCCAAGCGATTTCTTCCCAGGCATTACTTATTTGTGTATGCACTTTCTTCTACAACGTAAAACTTAAATATGGAATGTCCATTGCTCCGGTAATGTTTCTCAATTGTGTATAGCCCCCACCTGTATTCATTACAGCTGTAACGGTAGAAGTGTTTATGTCAACTTTTTCAGGTTGTTCTGGACAAGTAGAAATTGTTTTTGTAAAGTTGCACATATCACACTCAAATGTGAGTTTTGACTCAAAACCTTTTTTCAATTCATTCACAATACGCATGTTTGCAAGACTGCATCCAAATAAAGGCGAATTATTGGAAAGGTTTTTCATGGAATCAATAAACTGCTGCAGATATACTATTCGACATCCGTCGATAGTCACCTCTCTGCAAAAAAAAATCAGTGATAATAATTCCATGTAAAATATGTAATTTTCCAGATATATTTCATAGAAAAAATAGATCTGTTTGGTATCGAAAACTTTTGTATTCAAGAGTTTTTTTCGTATCTCTAAAAATAACAGAGATATCAACGATTTTAAATCGATAATTTTATTGTCAGGGTTTCAGACTTATATTTTTTTAGAAAATCTTAAGAAAACTTACACTTTTCTTTCAGAGGGTTCATTTCCTACACTAAGCACCTCTATGTTCCTGGAGCTGAAAAAAATATTTGAATATTATTTTTATTGTTATTTTTATTATTATTATTATTATTATATATGATTATTATTATTGTTATTATTATTAATATAATAAAAAATAATATTGTATGTCTCATATATTCAAACTAAATCTTGCTGTTTTCTAGGACATGTCTAAAATTAGGAGAGCGGAGGGGTGGAGGTTTTTGAGCCATAATGTATAAAGTGATATATGATATAATTTCTATTTTATTCTTACCAGCATGGTTCTTCATCCATACAAACACTTCGATTTTTTTCCTGATCATTTGACTTCACGGAAGTTGTCTCACGTCCATTACCCTTTCTAAAATAAGTAACATTAGTTAATAATTTAAATAAATTATTTTTCACATTTATTTATAATAAATTCCAAAATATACTTACTCAGCATTATCAGGAAATGATAAAATCTTTTTGGTCAGGCCAGGAAGATCCACACGACGAGCTCTAAAAGTGAAGGATTAATTTGTTTATTAATTTTTTGGACCCTGGAAATATTTCCATAGCTAGCTAACGAAACTGAATGCGGTTTTTGTAATGAAGCCTGAATCTTCGTGAACAGATTTTTTGGAATTAAACATTTAGAAAAAAGAGCATGTGTCAATTATGCACGGCTTCTTGCAACTACCTCTATATTTCCGATGGCCAGGCACATAGTCTCAAAAATAGAAATGCACAATTTTCGTGAAAAGAACAAAGGCCTGCCTGAACAAAATAAAATACATCAAATTTTATTTGCAATAGCAGTATTCTGAAAATCTTTGTAAAAACAAAAAACAAGGAATTTGTCAACGACATTTTTTAAAAATTATCTTGCATAAAAATGACTTTAAGTATTGGAGGAAAACAAAAGCAGTTTCAAAACCTTCAAACGAACATACCATCGAGCTGTGAGGCTAAAATTTTCGAAACGTTATATGGAACTTTTTACTTTTGAATCTTGAAATAAAAAAAATGTCTGCCAATTTGGGAGAACATTCAAGTTTTTGAATTTTGCAAGTTAGTTGTGAAATGCTCTATTTAATCGATGCAAGATCTTTTTTGAATATTTCATACCAAAAAATCTGGTCGCAAAGATCGAAGCTCCAATGAGAAAAACTCCATTCAACTCCATTGGCTCATGCTGGACATATAAAATGTTAAAACTGGGCTACAAATTTTAGTTTAGATGTATTGGTGATTGTAATTATCTTGAACTTGGGTGAACCTGCTAAAAATGCAATATTTATGCCTGTTATCACGTCATCGAATATGACGGTTTCCCATAAAAATAGCATTTTTTGTTTGAGTTAGTAGTGATTGTTATAAAATCTCGAAAATTTTACCGAATTCGACTGATTTTGAGTTCTTGATCTTTTGTAGATATATAATAAAAATATTCATGTATTGTTTTGATAAACATACGGGTATTCAAAAACCTAGGAGTTTTTCTTTTACTCAATATGCCTAAATTGGTTATTACTATTTTGACTTATATTGTAAAACAACTGGTTGTCAAGATTAAATAAAAAAGTAAATAAAAAAAATATATATTAAGAGCCATCATTCCCTCGATAAAAATTGCGAAAACTGCTCTTCCACTTTTGAAAAGATATCAATAATGAAATGGTTTCTTATATTCCGGTTTTAAAGTTAATATAAAATAGTATATTGTGTAACTAGGAGAAAAAGCAAAACATTCCTGGACGATTGTGGTAATTGCTGGACGAGGCGCAGCCGAGGCCAGCAACAGAGGAGTCCAGGAATGTGCTTTTTCTACGAGTTGCACATACTCTTTTTTATCCGATCGGAATTAATTAGAATACGTATTTATAAAAATAGAGCAAAATATTACTCCAAATAAAAACAGTGTTTTAAAAACTCAACATAATATCAAGTTATGAATCGAGCGAGCTTGGAGTTTATTACGTAACTAGGGAAACCACAGCTAAATCTTGCTTTTGATAAACGTCAGATCTGACAAACAAGGTGTTTAAATATGACAGAAATGTTATATTCCCGGCATAGGACGGTAGGACGGAAATGTTGTACATACAGTTATTGCATGTTGCCAAGCAACGAATACAATATACTGGAATCATGACCTTTGCGGTGAGAAAACACATCGGAAAGGTATAGTTTTTCGTCCGATCGAATAAAAAATATTTTTCTATGGATCTATTTTTTTTTTGTTTTGGTTTATAATGGCTTATAACCCCACTGCATGAAGTTAAAAAGTAGAAAAATGACGAATTTCAACTAAGTTCAAAGTGTTATAACTACTTTAATATTTAAAATTTTCAAGAAATAAAAAAAAACCTGAGAAATTTGTTTATCTATCCAGATAACTTAAAAAATTATACGAAAAACAAACCATTTTTCCCATCTTTTCAAAAAGCTGAACGCTTGTAAGCACATCATTCTAAATATTTTACATTTAGTTATATGCAGTAACTTCTCCCGCTCTTCAAAGGGAATGAGCGCTCTTAAAAAAATTGGTGCTTCTTGAGGTTGTCAATAAAAAAACTTACGCATTATATTTGGCAATGGTATTCCCTTTTTTCGACGTGCACACAAACGCAACTTTGATTTTCTCCTTTTCGATAATCAGGTTCCATGTCAGTCCAGAATGTCTGGCCGGCGCGGCACAAGAGTTGATCTTGATCACTAAACTAAGCACTAAGATCAATGTAGTCAAAATTGTTACGTAAAAGTAAATAACAACACACAATGGGAAACAGAAAAAAGTCTCGAGGAACTTCACAAGACTACTACAAGACGAACAATCGACAACAAATGACAATAAGGGCGGTATTCAAATTAGTGTGAAAGACCGCTTTATTGTATGCAGGTGGATGGCGCGGCGCCGAGTACCTACAATGAATAAGTAAGTTGACCGACCCTTTTGATGTCGAACAAGCCGCCCCCGCCGTTTTTTTTGTCCGTGCTCGTAAATCACAGACCGATGATTATTTTAGGGAATTAATAACTGGTTGGAGCCTACCAGAACTGATACTAAATATTTATTTGAAGCATGACAAATGGAAAACATTTTAGTTCCAGTTAAGCTTCGCATTCTTAGAATCCGTTTGTATCCGTTTATAAATTGGATCCGTTCAGCTAATTAATGAAAACATATTTTTAAATAATATTGGTTAAATATATGTTTTCATTAATTAGCCGAACGGATCCGATTTATAAACGGATACAAACGGATTCTAAGAATGAACGGAAAAAGAGAAAAACTACTGCTTGAATCCTACAGATTATAGAATCATGAATAGTGAAAGTGATTTGCACCCAATATATTATTTGACACAAAAATATATATATAATCCGCTACGTTTAAGTCCAGTCCTGACCGCAGTAAGCGGCCATATGCTCCTCCCCTTGAATAAAACGCACGTGACTGATGCATTTTAATATTTGGTTTGTGAAGCGCTGCAGACGTTCGGGACTTAGCATAGAATTTTGAGTAATTTTTGTCAAATCGATATTATTTTGAGATCATTGCAAAGCTAAAAGATCGGCCCACTTTCCTCGTGTAAGCGATTTTTGATTTAGGTACCTATTTTTAAGGAAACAAATTCTAAACATATCGATTTATTGCATAGATTACTATCTAAATTTCAAAAATTAAAAAAACAATTTGGAAAAACTATTACACGGCAACCCTAGGAAACAGGGCTATCTTTCCAGTGTTTTTAAATTTAGGTCGCTAAGTTTAATCGTTTTCGAAATATGTGTTAAGAGCCGAGCGCGTAAAATGGGTCTATTTTAGGCGCGCCATGGACTCTTAAGAGATTTCGATTTGAAAAACATAAAGAGTTTTTATCAGAATCCAGCAGAATTTTGTGACATTCAACCTTCAAAAAATAATGTTAATTATGTAAAAAATGTGCCCAAGAATTGTAATTTTAGTTTGTTAAGTATAAATACGCAATGTCTGAGAAATAAGCTCCTACAAATTGAGGCTCATAATTTTAACTATAACATACTATGTTTTAGCGAGAATTGGATGACAAGTCAGGAAATCAGCCAACTTAAAATTGCCAATTATACATTAAAGGCATGGTTTGCACGTAGGTACCATGGACATGGGGGTGTAGCTATTGCTGCACTCGATTCTATCGCAGATCAATTCATTCCCAAGGATGACTTACAAAGTATATCTGTGGAAATGGAGTGCGAAATATGCGCAGTGCAATCAAACAGTTTAAAAACTATAATATTTTCTCTATATCGTCCGCCTACAGGTAATTTCAATATTTTTCTAGACATCTTGAAAAAAATGTTACAAAATGTAACCAAATCAAAATTTTCTATCTTTATCTGTGGAGACTTTAACATTAATTTCCTAGATAATAAAGCACAACTGCAGGAGCTGTTTGATCTTATTAACTCTTATGGCTTCTCTGCTTTAAATAAAGAGAGCACTAGAAACAATGCATGCTTGGATAATGTTTTAACAAATGTGTGTGAATGTAGCTGTCAGGTAATAGATGTGGGCTTCTCCGATCATTTGGCTGTATTGGCTGAGTGCACCATACTCGACTACATAGAGGCACCAACGGTAAGTAGTTACTGCAGGCCCATGACCAAATGCGGCCTAGACCACTTTAGATTTTTGGAGAGCAACATGTGCTGGGATTTCATCTCGGAAAACAATATAAGTACAGATGAGAAATTTAACATGTTTTTATCATTTATAAAAAATTGTGCCGATTTAGCATTTCCACTAAAAAAATTTATTCACAAAAAAGATAAACCCTTAATTTCCTGGATCCCAAGGGACCTGAAAGCCAAACGTGACCTCTTACATTTCTATAGGGACTTAGACAAAATGTATAAAACTCAAGAGGCTAAACGTCTTCTTAAAGACTACACTAAACTTTATCGATCTGAACTCAAAAAAGCCAAAAAGGAGGCAAATGATAACTATCTAAAAAACAATAATTACACTCCTAAATCAATTTGGGAAACAGTAAAACAAAATTCTAATTTGGGTAATATGAAGTCAGATACAGTAACAAACTTGGATGCAGAAGAAGTCAATAACTTCTTTGTGGATGTTCCAAGAAATCTGGTCAATGGTCTGCCTGCAGCCAGTTTATCGGCAGAGCATTATATGAATGCATATACTGGTTTGAGACTGCATAATATTAATAACTTGTCCTTCTCATTTAGTGAAGTATCTTCTAGCGAAGATTTAAAAAAATCTAAATAATAAAAAGAGTCGTGATTACTATGGTCTAAACAGTAAAATGATCAAAATTATTTCAAATGAGCTAGTGTTGCCACTTACAAAACTTATAAACATGTGCATTCGAGAGTAAAATTTTCCATCAGTTCTAAAAATAGCTAGGGTTGTTCCAGTCCACAAAAAAGGTCACACAAACCAAGTTAATAACTACAGGCCAATCTCAATAGTTCCTATATTCTCAAAAATAATTGAAAAGGCTTTAAAAAATCAAATTTCTACATATTTTGAAAACAATAACCTATTCAACTCTAATCAATTCGGCTTCAGACGTTCTTACTCAACGGTTATGGCTATTAATAGGCTTATTGAGGTGGTAAATTCCGGTTATGAAAGTGGTGAATACATAGGAGCTTTGTTTTGTGACCTCAGCAAGGCTTTTGATTGTGTCTCCTTCCATCTGTTAGCGAAGAAATTGGGCTACTATTGTTTTGATACGAAGAATGCAAATCTTATACTGTCTTACTTAAAAAACAGGAAACAGTTTGTGGAAGTTAATGGACATCAGTCGAGCCTGCAGGAGGTGCTTTATGGTGTACCACAGGGTTCAGTGCTGGGACCGCTGCTTTTTCTCGTCTACATAAACGACTTGGGAAGCTGCGATCCCAGTGCTGACCTTGTCCTATTGGCCGATGACACAAATGTCCTTAAAAAGCACTTAGCCCTCATGAAATTCAGGCAGATCTGAGGGAGACACAGTTAAAAGTCACAGATTGGTTTACCAGCAACCAGTTAAATCTTAACCAGTCGAAAACGGAAGTAGTGTATTTCTCACTTCGTTCTTTACAGCATTTGGATTGTCCCAGTTCAGTGTGTTTCTTGGGCGTACACATTGACCCAAAATTGACTTGGAATGATCATATCAGTGAGTTGTGTGCTAAGGTGGCGTCGGTTGTATTTGCATTGAGAAATTTAGTGGATGTGATCTGAAAAAGTTATTTTAACTATATATTATGCATGCATTGAGTCTAGAGTCTCTTATGCTCTGCTAGCATGGGGCCATGCACCAAATGCTAAAAGAATTTTTAAGCTGCAGAGAAAAGCAGTTACGAGTAATTGCCAAATTGGATTATCAAGCCGACTTTAGGCATATTTTTATTGACCTAGGGATTCTAACAGTCACATGTCTGTTTATACTGCGATGTCTTCTGTATGTAAGGGAAAATACTCACAAGTACACAACACACAGCAGTGTCCATAACCATTTTACTAGAAATAATGAATTAATATATACTGCATACCATAGAATAAATAAAATAAAAACAGGCATTTCTTATTATGCTCCTAAAATGTTTAATGTATCCAAAGCCTGTAAAAGTGTTACCTATAAAAAAATTTAAAACTACTGTTAAGAATTACTTAATTCTTAAATGTTTTTACTCAACTGATGAATTCCTCATAAATAGTTTCTCAGACTTGTTAGTCCCATAAGTTTTAAACAATAATATTGTTCAGAATAATTGTGTATACATTATTATATATCCTAATTGTTGTACTACTAGAATATTTTTATAATTGACTTTTAAATGCTTGTGTATCTACAACCTTTTGACATATGTGAACACCATGTGTGATTACATGAATAAATTGAATTTGAATTTGAAAAAGCAAGAAGTAGAATTTCCTCAAGTTGGTAATTTTCACAATTATGAAATGAGGCAAATAAATGACCTGCAAATTTTAAGTTATAGACTATCAAATTTTAAAAAAAAGTCCTCTTTGCTTTAGCAGCTATGTATTTAATAAACTACTTACTCAAATAAAAAAACAAAATTCATTTCGTGCTTTCAAAAAACATTTATGTAATTATTTATATGAAAATTCATTTTATACATTTAATGAGTACTTTGCCACCTGAAATCATAAACATTTTTTGATTGTATGTTTATTCACATAGTTGACGTAGTTAATACTTTATGTAAAGTCTTGTTAACCAATAAATAAATAAATAAATAAATAATAAATAACAAAGGGCCCAGTACTGAGCCTTGAGGAACACTTGATGTAATGGCTTGGTAATCGGATTCCACACCACTAAAGCGCACCGTAGGATGATATTCAGTCCAGTGATGTGCCTCTAAAACCATACGCCGCAAGCTTGTCGAGCAGTACCCTATGATTCACGTAATTAAGCACCAACACATCTGATCTTGTAATTCAGACTAGGGGATCGAAGGTCGGTCCGAATTACAAGGAACATACAAGTAAATGCTTATATAACTAAAAAATGGTAGATTGAAAATAAGACGCAAGGCGCAAAAGTAGTTTAAAAGGACTAAGAGTCTCTGCCTCCAGGATTTTTTACTATGATTTTAAGAATGCAAATTATCTGGGTTTAAATCACTTTTTAGCCAGTATTGACTGAGGGGAGGGTCTGTCACATCACAATGTCAATATGGCACTGGAATATTTTTATGAGGTTTTAGCATAAAGAAAGAAAGAAAGAAAGAAGCATATAGCATATCTTTATTTGTGCCTTTAAAGAGATACAGAACAAGTACGTATCCGATGTGGTTTTCACCTGAGTTACAACTTACTTTTCAAAAAAGAAACGCACATAGAATGTGCATTCAATCAGGATCTCATGTTGATTATAGATAATTTTCAAGATTACGCTCGGAGTCTAAGAGGATGCGAGATATCGATTGCTAGGGTCGACAGTGAATTCAAATCTGATCCCATGTATTTTTGGAAATACGTCAGAAATCTTAAGGTGGATCATTCACTTCCGAAGTCCATGATTTATGGTGAGGAGCTGGCTGATGATAGCCAGAGCATTGTAGACCTGTTTAAAAAGTACTTCGAGACTGTCTATACGCCGGGCAATGATGTTAGCTTGTTGAAACTGTCCACCCCCTCTAATATGTCAGAGAATTTCAATTTCAACCCTATTTCTAAAGAAGAAATATACAATAAAGTAGTTAATCTTCCCAATAAGAACACCTTGGGTCCTGACGGGATTCCTAATTGTTTTTTAAAACAATGTATATGCACTCTGGTAGTTCCTTTGCATATGTTATTTAATAAGTCATTGTATTCGTCAACCTTTCCAGACCTTTGGAAAAATAGCTTTATTGTTCCTATTTTCAAGGGCGGTGTCAAAAATATTGTCACTAAGTATAGGAGTGTATGCATACAATCATCGATTCCCAAGCTGTAAGACAGTCTCATCAGTAAACAGTTAAAATGGGTGTGTTCACGGTTGATTAATAAAACTCAGCATGGTTTCTGTGCTGGTCGTTCAACAGTGACCAATCTGGTTACATACCATAATAAAATAACTAAAGCCTTGGAAGAGTAGGCTTCAGTGGGCCAGCTGTCAGTTGGATAGGGAGCTTTTTGTCTGACCGTGGGCAGAAGGTGAAGTTGGGATCTTTTCAGTCGGAAGCAATTTTGGTCACGTGAGGCGTTCCTCAGGGAGGGCATTGCTCTCCATTATTTTTTGATTTGTTTGTGGATACCATTTTCGATTGCTTTCGGAACAGTGGGGGTCTGGCTTTTGCGGACGATTTTAAGGCTTTTCGAATAATTGACAGCTTGTCTGATCAACAGCTCCTGCAGGATGACCTGGACAGATTGAACAATTGGTGCAGTGCTAACAGACTGTATTTGAATATTTCCAAATGTTGTCCGATTAGTTTTTTTAAGGGGAAAAGAAAATATTATACTTCTTATTCAATCAATGGAGAAGATTTAAAATATGTAAAAAAGGTCAAAGACAGGGGTTATTTTTGATGAAGGCCTACCTTTTGTCGATCACGTGAACACAGCTACGGTGCAGGCTTCTAAAATGTTGGGTTTTATTTTGAGAAACTGCAACAGTTTCTCCGTAGATACTGTTAGGGGTGTTTATTGTGCATTAGTGAGGTCGAAATTAGAGTACGGTGCAGTTGTTTGGTCTCCATACCATGCAGTTCACAGTGGTACGGTGGAGAGAGTTCAGCATAGGTTTCTTCGTTTTAGTGCGTTTAGACTAAGAATAGTGATTGAAAATCACGATTACATTGGGCTGGAGAAGTGACTTAACTTGCGGACACTTTCAGATCGAAGGGTTTTTGCTGGGCTTACATTTCTGTATGGTATTGTTAATAGCACGATTGATTGTTCGGATTTGTTGAAAGAAATTAATGTTGATATTGTTACTAGAAATAGAAGACATAATTTCAGATCCTTCTGTGTTCCTTTTCACCATACAGAGTATGGTTTTAATTCACCTATGGATAGATACTCTAGACTTGTTAATGATCATCACCTTGAAATATTTGGTATATCTTTAAGAGAATTTAAAAAGCAATTTGAAAGAGTCACTTTTTAGTTTTGGTCTTGGCTTACTATAATTAATAGACTAGTATTGAGAAATGTTGTATTGCTTAGTTTGGATTATTTTTATGTCAAATCTATTTTCATAAGTTTATATTATACTTTGTTAATTGTAAACGGTTGTGGTGCACATAAGGTAACTTCTTAATAATGGGTTTTTTGGAAAAATTTTGGTACCAATCGATTCGTTTTTTTATTTTCTTTCCAAAAAAGTGAGGATCATCGAGATATTATCACGTTTTTTTGGTAAAAAATGTATATTAAATGTTCGTAATGTCGGTGCAATAAGCCATACTTTTATGTCAGAAGTGACGTTTTTAAAGACAATTTAAGCATCAAGTAGTATTTTTCAAATGTCAAATTTGAGAAAAAACTCAATATTTTTTGATAAATACAACTATCATTCATTTTGTGAATATTTTTATATGCAAATTATTAAAAACTTTAAATTATTGCAACTTACATGGGGTCTGGTTGAAAAGATAATAATTTATAGGTTGTCCGCCTTGTTTAAGCGATTCTGGTTGAGATAAAGCCAAGAAAATTTGAAGAACCACCACATTTGTGTCTCCAAACTTCAAGTTTTAAGCTTAAACTTGTGTGAAATCACTAAAACACCTTACTACTTGCGCAGGTGAAAATCAAGATCAAACCTGAAGCAAGCAAATTTAAAAATTTTAAAACTGTAAATTGATATTTGACATACTGACACGGAGGTCTCGGTCAAGGTTGCCAAACGTTGCATATTTCTCTAATTGAAAATAAGGCAATGTGATCGCCCTTTAGCCAATCCAAAGTAAGCCAAATAAGCGCGCTACATTTCATGCGTTGGCCAGGTTGGCCTCCGCACACTCCGGGAGTAGAGCGAACTCAAATTAATGTAATGAAATCTGTTTTGTGAAATAATTTATTTTTTTACTTAGTTTCGGTTAGTTTGGGTTGGTTGTTGTGTTTGCTATTCGAGCGAGAGAAGTGAGTAATAATTCAAACTACTTACGACTTATTATAAACTACACTCCGAGCTACCTACGACCATTGTTTATATAAATATAAACAATGTTACGACCTACTCCGAGCTACCTACGATCTACTCCAAGCTACTCTAAGCTACTTACGATCTGCTCCTAGTTACTTCGAGCAACTCCGCGCTACTTACCACCTACTCTGCGCTACCTACGACCTTCTCCAATCTAGTTTCAGTTGTCTATATCATACTCCAAATTGGTCTAAGTTACTTATGACTTACTCCAAGCTAGTCTGAGTCACTCCGCGCTATTTACGACCTACTCCAAGCTACTCCGCGATACCTACGACATACAAGTCAGTCTGAGCTACCTACGAGCTACTCCAACCACTCCAAGCTAGTCAGAGCTACTCCGCGCTACCTACACCCTAGTTCGAGCAATCTACAAACTACTCTGAGCTACTTATGACCTGATCCAAGCTACTCCGAGCCACTCCGCGTTACTTACGACCTACTCCAAGCTACTTACGACCTACTCGAAGCTACTACGAGCCACTCCGCATTACCTACGATCTACTCCAAGCTACTCTGCGTTACCTACGACATAGTCCGAACTACTCCGAGTTAGTTTGGGTTAGTTTCGTCTCGGTTTAGGCACTACGCACGTGCATGGTTTGGGTTCCTGGCACCGCAGCCATCTTCTGCGAAGATGGGAGAAAATGAGAAGATGATAGTTGAGAAGACAGGTTTCAAGCAAACAAGTACGGAAGAGACAGACCAAAACCCATTTAAAAGAAGAGATAGTCTTCCAAGGATACCGCCCAAAACATTAAAGCTAGGAGTGACAAAATCACCGCCATGATGCAATCAGCGCCAAATTGAGGAAGCAAATACACCAAACAAGATGGTCACGGTGGACTTATGCTGGGATGAAGAGGCAGCCAAATCGGTGAAGAAACGGAAACTAATGGCAGAAGAAATAGTAGAAGATAAAGCGAGAAGCAAGAGAACCAGGTCACATCAGGAAGACACACTTTCGATATTCAAAAATTTAATGAAACGAACTGAGAATGAAATAAAGAAACTTGGGAAAACAGTTGAGGCAAATATGAATACAAAAAGAGAAATTAAAGAAGCCGTCGTAGTACTTAATAGGCTAATAACGCAGCTAAATACGGAGCAAATGAAGGATATGCTGGAGGATCTAGAGCAAGCTCAAATAAACAGGGTAAATGAAGTTTTTGAAAGTAAAAGGGAGATTGCTAAAGAAACGGTTAAGGCAGATGCTTGTACTCAAACTCCACAAGAATGGATGACAGGAAATGAGAATTGGGGGGCCAAAGTTAATACATTAACAATAGCTGGGGTAAAGAAGTTCGAGGACTTCTTAAAGAACAAGAACCTGAGGTGGGACCAAGGATGTTACCAAAACGTCTAATCTACATTAGGAAATCCACTGAACGCCGCGGAAAAAACCGTTCTTATCATAAGTGAAGCTACAGATCCAGAAATGAATTTATCAATACAAAGAGCTTTTAGAAATCGATATGAAGATCTAAAGGAAATGGATGGTGACTATGAGTCACTAGAAACTACATCTAGAAGGAAGACTAAGGAATGATGGAAGGAAAACTGCAAGCAAATAGTGAAAATTAAATTGCAAGAACATTGAAAACTTGTGGGAAAACTTGGAGAAAGTTAGAGACCAAATGCAGAACTAAAAAATATAGTAACCCATAGGATGAACACAGTGGACGAAATCAGTTTGAAAAGAATGCTCCAAGTAGTCTTCAATAACACGGACATTAATGTGAACTTATATACCTTGGATACACGAGGCACCCGCCAAGAGAGCACACAAAAGGTACAAAGAACCTCTGAACGTAATACCGACGCTATCATAGTAAGCAAGCGGGATACGAATTACGATCAACTATTGGGAGAGATTAAAGGAAAGCTGAATCAGATGGAAGAATTGAAAGCAATTAGACAAATTAGAAGTACAAAAGAAGGCTCGCTCCTAATAATCATGGATAAAGAAGGTCACAAAGCCGAGGAAGTGAAGAAAAGGATTGTAGATGCGATAGGAGACTCCAAAGTTAGATTGGTTGGCGAACAAAAGAGAAAAACAAAATTATTGTATCTCAAGGGTCTGGATGCCCTTACAACAACGAAGGAGGTCATGGAAGGGATAGAGGAAGTAAGCCCCGGGTCTGCAAACGAAATTAAGGTCAGCGAACCGCGACCCAGTAGGGACAGGATCAAAATGGTTACTGTAGTAGCGGAAGAAACCATAGCAGGAAAGCTACAAAACCAGAAATATCTACGAATTGGAATGATAAGAGCCACAGTGGAAGAAAGAATAGAGGTAAAAAGGTGTTATAGATGTTGGGATTTCGGACATGTGGCAGCGAACTGTGAAGAAGAAGACCGTGGGAAATGTTGTTACAAATGCGGGGATGGTGACCATAAGGCAATTGATTGCAAAAATGAAGAGTTTTGTCCGTTATGTAGAGAGAAGGGACATAAAGCAGGAGGCGGTAAATGTTCCAGATTCAGAGAAGCAAGAAATAGGGCAAGGGTACAATGTTACGGAAGTGGTACAGAAAGAAGCACATCTCCCCTACCACTGACAAACAACCAATAAAATGCAAGAAAACGGAAACATAAACATCAGGGTGCAAAACAAAGCAAATAAGGCAAATAAAGGTATTACAATTAAACTTTAATAGAAGCACAGCAGCGCACGAAATGGCAGAAAAATTCATAGAGGAAACTGGCACTGAAATAGTTGTTGGACAAGAACCCAATCTGAAGCAGCAAGCAGTTTTGTGATCTGCGCTGCGGCTGCTTTATAAATGTCGACACAAACTTAAAAGTTATCAGATGGCAAGGAGGAGAGGGATACGTTTGTGTGGAATTGGAAAAGGTTATATCCACGTACTTCTCGCCTAATAGAGAAGTGACCGATTTTCTGGCCCTGATGAATAATTTGGAGGAGCTGTTCAGAAACTCTACAAAGAAAATTATAATGGGAGGCGATCTTAATGCGAAGACGAATATATTTGGTTCTAAAACGAAAAATCAGAGGGGAGACATTTTGACCGATTGGATAGCCGCTAGGAATCTAATCATAATTTTTCGGGGGCGATGGGAAGTTCGATTATTGACATTACTTTAGCTACTGCCGAAATCTAAGGATATTATAGAATGGAAAGTCAACTGGGAATGGGAAAATTTCAGCGACCACAACACAATTACATATAAAATCCAGAAAAAAACAAACCAATGAGAAATGTTTTAATGAACATACTTTTATAGGGTTGAAGACCAACGCAAATTCATGGAGAAAGTTTGCAGATGAAGCGCAGAATATATTTCTTGGTATGAAAGAGGTGGATCCTATATCTCTAGTAAATTTGATTACAGAAAAATGTAACAACCCGACACGCCCTCCAGTTTACTGGTGGAATGAAAAAATAGCCGCAATGCGGGCAGAATGCAGTAGACTTAGGAGATTGCTGACTAGAGCCCGAAGACAATCTGAAAAATCAATAGAAACGGAACAATTAAGCTTGAAACACAAAGAGGCAAAAAGGGACTTGAAAAGGGAAATTAGGAAAAGTAAGATCGAAAAGTGGGAGAAATTATGTCACGAGTTGAATGAAGACATTTGGGGTAAGGCGTATCAAAATTTTTCAGAATACCTTCAATACATGCTTGCGTAAGGGCGAATTCCCAGCCATATGGAAGAAAGCTCGTCTAGTTTCAATTGAGAAGCAGAAAAAAGAAGGAACGGTTCTACCCACGTACAGGCCTATAAGTCTAATAGACGCTACTGGAAAGCTGCTTAATTATCAGGAATAGACTTCAAAAGGAATTAGACGATAAAAAACTTATCCATGATACCCAATACGGTTATATCAAAGGACGTTCAACAGTACACGCTTTAAGCCACGTTCAACAAATATGTGAGAATATCAAAACAAAGGCGGTTAAAAATCAAGAATTTTGTGCGATGATACTGTTGGATATCGAGAACGCATTCAACTCCGCACCCTGGGATGGTATAATGAAAGCAATAGAAGACGGCAATATAAGCAAATATCTACAGAACATTCTGGCATCATATCTCACTGATAGAAGCATCATTACAGAACACGGTAAAATATGGGAGGTTAGCTGCGGTGTACCACAGGGTTCAATTCTCGGACCAACGTTATAGAATTTATTTTACGATAAAATTCTGCGCACAGGTGTGGATTTCATTGCGTACGCGGATGATCTGGCGATTATAATAAGGGCAAAAAATAGGGAACTGTTAGTCAGCAAAGCACAGTACGTGATGGAAAGAATAACACATTTATTAGAGGAGATGAAACTCAAAGTCGCCACCAAGAAAACGGAGATGGTTGTCCTCGAGGGAAGAAGGAAAATCAAACAATTGGAAATAAACTGTAACGGAGTGAATATAACGAGCAGTGACGTAGTAAGATATTTGGGAGTTTATTTAGATAAGGATCTCAGGATGACTGCACATGTAAATAAAATCACGGATAAAGCGCAGCAAATGATAAACATCCTGATGAGAATAATACCGAAAGTGGGGGGACCTAAAAGCAGCAAGCGAAAACTTCTAAAATGTGCTGTAACTTCGGCGATACTTCACGCCGCACCAATTTGGATCAAAGCGTTAAGACACGAAAGTTATCGCAAAAAGTTGGGAAGGATCAATAGAAGATTGGCGATTGGCATAACAGCGGCCTATAGAACGGTTCCCACCGAGGCAATCCAGGCGATAGCAGGCTTGCTTCCTATCGATTTGGCTGCCCAAGAAAGAAAAGAAATACACAAAAGAACACGAACTAAAGAAAATATAACCATGGAGATACTAGAGTCATGGCAACTGAGGTGGATTAACTACGACGGATGGACTAAACATTTTATTCAAGATGTCCGAAGTTGGTCAAATAGAAAATGGGGCGAAATTGACCATCACACAACTCAAATATTTATTTATTTATTCATAGAAGAACGGAACGAGGCAAACCTGTTGGTAGGAGAAAACATCGGCAAAAACAACGTAGTACGAATAATGATAAGCAGCGAAAAAAACTGGCTTGCTGTCTGTAATATGTTTAGGAGCATTATGGAAGGGAAAAGAATTGAGGAGAAAAGAAGGTGTTTGGAACAAGGAGGGTCAGATTTACTAATTATTAGTGACAATGAAAGAAGAGTGGCGATAGGATGACCAAATGTTCATTTATTATTTCTTTTTCCCTGAAGTAATGCCTAACGGCGGTTCCAGAAAGAGGGGCGCGTGCGCAAGCACCCTCAGCGGAATTTTTTTAGTGGGTCGGCAACAAAATCGCCAACCCCACAGTACTTGGTGAGGGCTCAACAACAACGAGCTCCCAGTCTCTGATTTGCAGATTTTTTTTCGCTATAAAAAAAAAAAAAAGGGTTGGTTTGGGTTAGTTTGGTCTCCTTTTATGCACTACGCACTTGCATGAATCGTCTCGGTTTAGGCACTACGTAAGTGCATGAAGAATAGCCATTCTTCATGCAAACGTACGGGAAACAATTTCGGTTAGCTTGGGTTAGTTCCGTCTTGTTTTACGCACTTGCATGAAGAATGGCTTGCGCGAAGCACAAGTCATTCTTCAATCAAACCTCTGAGAAACAATTTCGGTTAGCTTGGGTTAGTTCCGTCTCGTTTTATGCACTATGCACTTAATTCAATTCAATTCAATTCTTTATTGTCTAACAGGAATAATCCCAATAAAAAGACAATTAATGCACATATAAACAAAACTTACTACAACCTAAAATATGTATATAAAAAAAAAATCAATAAATCAGACACCAGCGACACTTAATCCTAAAAATTAAACAATTGGACAATAAGAAGAACATCACACTTATGTCATATTTCGGCCACAAGAACCAAATCACATTAAATGCCAATTAAAACTAAAAAGAACAAAAGTAATAAAAGAAAAAAAAAACAATCAAAATGGGTTTATAGAGTATAGACAACTGGCAAGATTTTCTTCTTAAAAGATTTGACTGAACCCACAAATAAGTCTATATCAATGTTGCT
The DNA here is from genome assembly GCA_016904865.1 of Pissodes strobi. Lineage (NCBI taxonomy): Eukaryota > Metazoa > Arthropoda > Insecta > Coleoptera > Curculionidae > Pissodes > Pissodes strobi. The sequence goes on along the minus strand of MU182962.1, from coordinate 134,679 downwards.
CTGCAGAGCATTATAGTATGAACAGGCTCGATATATAGGCTCACTTCTGGCAAGATAGGTGGAGTAATTTTCTAGATAAAATTTGCGGTGTGAACGTGTGTTCACTACTGGTACAGAAAAATTAAGACCATTAAGAAGATCAGCAGAGTCGACAAGATTGTTACATAATTTAAACAGGAAAAGTTGACTTTGTAGAATTGTACTTTGTTTGAGTGAAAGGAAGTTGAACTTTTTTAATAATAACTGATGATCAAAACCTCTTGGAGGGTAAAACCCATCCTGTTTGAAACTTAGATATTTTAGAAATCGCCGTTGAATATATTCGAGCCTGTCCACATGTACATGATGACTCGGAAACAACACCAGAGCAGCATATTGCAATTTAGATTTTATTAAAGAGTTGAACAAAGTGATAAGACTGTCCAAATTCTCAAACTGTTTTGTAGACCTAATGATAAACCCTAGGGTTTTTAATGTTGATTGCACTATATGATCAATGTGGTCATTAAATGAGAGTTTTTTGTCAATCAAGACCCCCAGGTCTCTGATTGAATCAACACTGGAAAGATCACTGGAATCAATTTGATAGTTAAAGTCTAATTCGTGATTGAGATTCGAGATGGTCATCGATTTGCATTTGTTTATGTTAAGATGTAATTTATTATTACTGCACCAAGACGATAGTGTATCAATGTCCTTCTGTAACTCAGTACAATCTTGCAAGTTATTGATAAATCTATACAGTTTGAGGTCGTCCGCAAACAGTAAACAGTTTGACGAGATGTTCTGGGTGATATCGTTGACAAATATGGCAAAAATCAGGGGAGCGAGATTACTTCCCTGAGGGGCTCCGCTGGTCGCATTAAAATCAATGGACTGAAAACCATTGTATTCAACGAAATGGGACCTGCCACTGAGATAAGAGATAAGTAGGTTTATCAGGTTATTATGAAAACCAATTTTGAACATTTTTTGAGCAATTAGGCCATGATCCAACTTGTCAAATGCCTTCGAGAAATCCGTGTATATGACATCGAGTTGTTTTTTTTGTATTTATAGCTTGATAGGCTTCTTTTAGAAATGTAGTCAAATTAGTTACAGTTGAGCGTTTAGTAAAAAAACCATGTTGAGCGGGAGTAATTAAGTTTTTAACCTGATGGAAGAGATTATCATATATACACACCTCAAAGGCCTTAGAGAAGTTGAACAAAATAGAAATTGGCCTATAATTTGAGATGCTGTTTATATCCCCACCCTTAAACACTGGACAGATCTTAGTTATTTTCCAGTGGTCAGGAAACATGTTGGTCGGGATCGCCACATTAAATATGTGGTGCAGTGGCACCGTGAGACATTGAGCACAGTCACGCAGGATGAAGGAGGGTATCTTATCATGACCAGAGGTATGTGAGTTTTTCAGTTTCCTTAGTGCTTCGAAGATCTCAGATTCAGTTACGTGAGTGATAGTGATATTTTGGGAATTGCCAGGCTCATTTAGACCATCCAAGTCAAAGTCAGAAGAAACCTCAATGAAAAACTCAGCGAATCCATCTACTATACTTTGTGGAGAATCAAGGGAAGTCTGACCGAGGGTCAACGTTCCTGGAATACGTGTTTTATTGCGCTTTTGTCGAATGTATTTCCAGAAGGACTAGGATTGCTCCTGATAGATGATTCAGTATTATTTATGTATGTCTTATATGCAATGTCGATCAACACCTTAACAGTCCGTCTTTTATTTGAGTATGCTTGGTAGTCCAAGCTTGAGCCAGACCTTTTGTATCTTTTATGGAGGTGATCCTTCACATTCAGACTGTTAATAATGTCTCTAGTATACCAGGTGGGGTACTTAACTATAGCGGACTTCACAGCATATAAGGGAACAGATTGGTCAAGGATGTTATAAAGTCTATTATAGAAGTGATCAACCGCTATATTAACATTTGGCTCATTAATTATTAGGTTCCAATCAGTGACATTAAGTAGATGATACATTAGGTTGTAATTAGCTTTATTGAAGTTATAGTTTCTACTTGTGTTGGAGCATGGAAAGTCCCCAAACCCAGTATCTGTCCTGAGCTGCATATCAAATGCAACACTAAGAGTGGGGTGGGCAGGATCCTCAGGAACCAGGGGCAGTTGATCCCTAGTTACCTCACACTCAATGTTAGCAATAACAAGATCCAATAAGTTTCCCCCAAGCGTTCGAGAGAGTATTGAATTGGGTAAAGTCACACAGTGCTAAGAAATCATTTAATTGAGTTGTTTTTGCATTTGAGTTGGGGTTGAAGTCCCCGATAAAGATAACTTTGTTGTTCTGAATAAGTTCATATATAGAGAAATATTGAAATAGGCTCTGGTGTGAGTTAGCGGGAGAGTTAGGTGGAATATAAATAATAAAAATAAATGCAACCGAGTCATTCAAGTAAAACTTACAGCCCAAGACATCAATATCAGGCACAAGTCCCTCTAGTTCCTCCAAATTGAGCCTTGATGCTTTAAGGTCGTGCCTAACACCGAGAAGCACGCCTCCACCCCTTGTGACATTCATGAGATCGAGTTTACGGTCAGCTCTGTAGACTACATAGTTGTCGTTAAACAGTTCATTGTTAAATAGGCCATCCTGGATCCATGTCTCTGTGATTGCCACTAGATGGGCTTTCACAGTGAGAAACAGATTTATGGAAATCACCGGTTTTAGTATTTAGACCCCTAGCATTTTGGTAAGTTATTTGTATATTCTTGTTAGACAACTTAATCGGTTTAAATTAACAGTATGGTTGGTGGTGATAATCTTTGATTTTTATGATTTTTATATTTTGATTTTTATATTTTGTGTATTTATAGACCACCCACTAGTGACGAAAAGACTTTTATTTATAGGTTGGAACTTCTCTTATCACGGCTGCCTCTACATGCAATAATAATATTGACAGGGGATTTTAACATAAACTTTCTTGATACAGCTTCCCCTTCATCTCAATCATTGATAGCAATGTTGAATACTTTTAATCTAAAACTGCATGTAGAGTCGCCTACACGTATCACATCAAATTCCGCCACAGGGTTGGACTATATCTGCAGTAGCTTTGACAGTGTAAATATTGATTGTGATACTATCAATGCGGGATTGTCTGATCATGAGGCAATTGTGTGTAATTTCTTGTTTAGTTTAAGTAATGTTGAGCCTGCGAAGCAACAACGCAGATTGTTTACGAGAAAAAATCATAATAGGTTTTCAATGACATGTAAGAATGCTGACTGGTCAGAGGTTCTAAATGCTGAGGCACCGTTGAAGGAATTTCATTCCCTTTTGTACAAAATTTTTAATGATTCATTTCCCCTCCGTACATTTGTGTGTAACAATAAAATTAAAAAACCATGGTTTTCTAGGGGTTTAAAAATATCATCAAGAAATATGCGCGCCTTGCATTATATTAGAAAATTTGCTTTAGATAAAGCTTGGTTTGTGCTTTATTTTAATAATTATCGTAAAACATTTAGGAAAACTATTAAATCTGCTAAGCAGCAATACTTTAATAATCGTATACAAAATTCGGTAAATAAACAGAAGGAAGTTTGGGAAATTGTTAACAACTTGAGAGGCAAAAACAAAACCACAACTGTTAACTCGGATTTGGATTGTCATAAAATTAATGAATTTTATTGCTCTGTGGCAAAAAATTTAAACTCTAGAATAAATTCAAACCATGATTTTGGACAGTTTTTGCAAAATATTGATGTTTCTCAGTCGTTTTTTCTAGCACCGACAAATATGAGTGAAATAAAAAATACATTCTCTGCATTGAAGAATAAAAAGGCCACAGGATGTGATGGGCTGTCTCTCAAAGCTTTCTTGAGTCTGCCTGATAATGCTTTAGCAGTACTTGCGGAGTGTATAAATCACTCGTTTCTATCTGGAATTTTCCCTTCGTTTTTAAAAATAGCGACTGTGATACCCTTATATAAGGGAGGCGACTCAAATTGTCCTTCCAATTTTAGGCCAATATCTTTATTACCTGCTCTTTCGAAAATAGTTGAGAGACTAGTGAAAAATCGGTTACTTTCTTTTCTAAATAAATATAATTTAATGTGCACAGAACAATTTGGTTTTCAGGAATCAAAAAGCACAAATGACGCCATTTTTTCATTTCTTGAAAGTTTATATTTTAGTCTAAATGGTAGTGAGGTAGCCGCGGCGGTTTTCTGCGACTTGTCGAAGGCATTCGACTGTGTGGATCATAAAGTTCTCTTGCTCAAGCTCGAAAAGTATGGGATAAGGGGAAAGGCTTTGGAGTGGTTTGAATCATATTTATCTGGGCGGCTCCAAACGGTAAGTTTTAAAAATAAGTCTTCCAAACAGCTGGAAATTCGAGCAGGAGTTCCGCAGGGATCTGTCCTTGGTCCGCTATTGTTTTTAATATATATTAATGATTTACCAAGTATTACAATAAAGGGTAAATTTACTCTGTTTGCGGATGATTCAACCATACTTTGGACAGGCAAACATTTGAATGAACTTGAGTCAAATGTTAAAGATGATCTGGTCGTGGTAAAAAAATGGACAGATGCCAACTTTTTATCTCTCAACATCAAAAAGGCAAACATTCTTACTTTTAAATGCAATTTTGATGAAGTAACAGTTGGAGACCAAGTGATAAATAATGAAAAAGTAAGCAGATTCCTGGGTTTATACATGGATGATAGATTAAAATTTGAATCACATATTATTAACCTAAGCAAAAAATTGGGCTCCAGCTGCTATGCGATTAGGGTAATTTCGAACAACTTGAATTTCGCTGCTACAAAGACTGCATATTTCTCCCTAATTGAGTCACACTTAAGATACGGCATAAGCTTTTGGGGTTGCTGCTCCCAGCATTTATTTAGCATAATATTTGTTAGGCAAAAAAGGGCCATTAAATATATGTGCAGGGCCAGAATTAGGGATTCTAGTAGACCGCTATTTCTATCCCATAAGATCTTGACCTTGTCCTGTTTGTTTTTGCTGGAGACATCTTGCTTAATCTATAAGAAGTTCAAGAATGAAATGATTCAACCCCAGTGCGTTCCACTCGCCAAGCATTTAAAATTAATTTACCAATACCTCATTCCAGTCAAACTAAAAATTCAATATTCTACAACGGTAAAAAAATATTTAATCATCTTCCGCTAAAAATTAGAAAAATTCAAAATCTGAAAATATTTCGAAAAGAGGTAAAGGCTCTCCTAGTTTCTAAGGCTTATTATACCGCAGAAGAATTTTTCCGCGATACTTTCTAGTGTACCTGCATTGATATATGTTCCTTATTTCAGCGTTCCTCGTTTTAGTGCGATTTTAATACCTGACGAACATGTTGAATTTTTAGAAAACTATAGACTTAATTAAGTTTGCTTTGTTTATATTATTTAGGATTGCAATATTATGGAGTATACCAATTTACCTAACGATACCATAATGGTTGAGAAGCTGGTCAACGGCTGATATTTGTATTGTCTAATATGATGACCATTTAACTTAAAATGTAGTGTAGATATTCATTGGTTGTCGCACTCATGTTATTCTTTTTTTTGGTTTTGGTTTGGGGCGCACCAAACACCAAACACATTTTAAAAAATCTCTGTTTTTGTTTTGTGGCTTTGTAAATAGGAATGTGATGATTCTTTATACAATAAAGCTTTTTTTGACCTTTGACCTTTTGAGACGGTTTTTGGTGAAGAAGGGCAATTATAGTCTTTCTGAAATTTATGCTCAATGACCGTAGCAAGGGTACATCTTTAGTCTATGATTATGTGTATTTTATATTGTGTTCTGAAATATTTTTAACCATGTCTCTTCTCATATTATGTTTTCCTGTATCTACTTCTTATCGCGCTTTAGTATTGAATACTGTATTAGGATTTAAGATATTTTTTATTTCTATTTTGCTTTGTTAACGACAATTTTTTGTTCTAACAATAAAGCGTATTTTGACTTTGACTTTGACTAGGTGATCCATATTTGTAAATAATTTTCAGGTTAGCCTCACCAGCTCTAACACGTTCATCCAATTGCTGTTTGAGTTTGCGATACTCTTGTATTTGCTGAGGAGTTTTGTCATCACTAATTGACAGATGCTTAAGGGTACCGTGTGTTTTGATTTTTTTTGAGTTGCGTATAACGTCATTAGCTAAGTTACCTGAATTACAGATAACTTTTATCGGCCTATTCTTACCAGCGACCACTCTTCCCATGCGAAACACTTGAAAACCTGCCTGAGTTTCTCTTCCGAGACAATGGTCTGCCACATCTCTAGCAACCTCACTGATGTTAGTGGTTGACTCAGGGCAGTTAAATAGCATGAAGTTGAATTTGCGGCTTTCTCTCTCCTTGAGTTCACAAAACAGACTCTCAATTTCAAACTGCTGCGGTCGAGGTGCAGACTTATCTGGAGTGGCATCATCTACCTGAGGTGCAGAGGCGTCGCGAAGAACACCCAGTTCAGACTACAGTGCGACGATTCTCTGCTCCAGAAGGCTGTTGTTGGACTTTAGAATACTGTTTTTATCATCCATCTCTTTATTCAGTAACTTGAGATAGGTGTTTTCAATTTCCGTTGCCTTATTGATGTTGCTGGATGTTGGTGTAGCGGGATCCAGACTGTTGCCGCAAACGGCAGTTGCAGCAGTGATCCTGCCCGCCAAATTTATCTCCTTGTAGCCCGGGCACCAAAAAATGCAGGTCCTAGTTTGAAGGAGAATAGCACGAATCTCAGTTACAGTTTTTACGCCACTGCAAGTCTTACATATTGGTCTGCTACAGGAATCGCACGGAAATCCAAAAGCGGTGCTTTTATCTTCCTTGGGAAGGCAACTGACATTGCACAGGTAGCAAATTTGGGGCTCATTTTGATTCATATTGCGGTTGTTGTGGATCCAACCTCAAAAAAATTTATCATAGAATATTCAGACAAAAGACACAGAAATACTTTGGTCCTATTATTTAAAACGACTTTACAAGCCACTCTGAGCAGTATTTAAGTTGCGATGACTTTTAATTTGCTGAATAATAGCAGATTTAACTTTATAACATTTTCGATTTGTTTACCACAACATAACCCTAATGCATGAAGATTGGCTTGCACGAAGCAAATACCAAGAACAAATATCTCTTAAATATCTGTATATTTGTATTATTAATTAAGGTGCCTTCGATTCTACTGCACAGATTGCCTTAGCACCAAAGAATCAGACGATCCAACTTCCGGCAATCTGAGTTGTGCCATTCATCCTGATAACGTGGAACCAATTATTAATGATATTACTACCAAATTACATTCCCATTTAGACCAGTTAAAGGTCGACATAGAAAGCACCCTCAAGATTTCCCTTTCTAGTATGTCTGATTCTATAAAGTCCTCTTGTCAGCTTCAAATCGACAGCTTGGGTAGAACTCTCGTGAAAAATTTTGATAAGCAGTTGCCTGGGAGCCAGCCTGAGTCTCCCCCAGGAAGGAAGAGGCCTTCTCTATCTGCATATGCTTTGCAGGAAACTTCCATGAACTTAAGGGCTCCAAAATCTCCTACCAAGTTCAGTAAGCCAACTATCAACCCTAAACAGATCCAGAGGGCTGTTGATGAGGCAAATTTGCGAAAATTTATTGGTCTTACTGCAGATGTGGCCACAGACAATCAGCGGTCGGGCCTGGAACATTCGACAAGGGACGACCGCCAGCACCAGGACCAACTTCTTCCACAGAACGGTCAGCCTTCTCAGAGGAGGGGCTACGGCGGGATTGTTAGGGATGCGGAGAGCGCCTTTTTGCCTTTGGAAGCTGCTCCACAAGGACCGAGGGTTTTGGTTGGAGCTTCAGATGGCTTTTTGGATCCCACCAAGGATCTCTCTGCTGCTCCACCTATGGCCTCCCTACATCTTTCTAATCTTAGCATTGTTGTGACTGAGCAGATGGTAAGGGGACATATACAAAAGTTAGCCCCACAGGTACACACTGATCATGTTTCGGTCACAAAACTAAGAGGAAGTGACACCGCACACTCTTTCAAATTGACATTTCCTCAGGAACACCTAGATCATATATTCAGTGCAGAATACTGGCCCAAAGGAGTGTATGTTAAGGTCTGGAGGCACTATGCACCGAGCAGAGGACAGAATTTTCATAGCAGGACAGGACGCAGACCTGGAAACTCTCGACCCAATGGAGGAAATTTTTGGAGGGCACAAAGCAACAGAGGAGCATACTAGTTCGCAATCCATCAGTCAAGATTTTAGATGTAAATATTTTCTTTGTTAATATCCAATGTCTATCTAACAAATTGAATGAGCTAAATTTATTCTTAAACAAAAGTACTTTTGATGTTGTTTGCTTGGCTGAGCATTGGTTAACTTTTGAACAATTAGCAAAGGTTAAAATAATTAATTATTCAATGATTACCTCTTTTTGTAGATCCGAGCAGAGACATGGAGGCGTGGTCACTCTGGTTAAAGCTGAAATTTCGAATCTCTGTATCTGCATAGATCTTGGCAAATTTTCCAAAGAGATTACAGCTGAGTTTTGTGGCATTGAAATCATGAAACACACTATTGTTGTCACAGTTTACAGATCATGTAATGGGAATTTGAATGATTTTCTTGTGCTGTTTGAACTCCTTCTTATTGAGTTAACAGCTAAATATAAAAATATTATTGTGGTCGGTGATTTCAACATCAACTTCTTACATGATACCTCTCCCTCTGTGCAGGAGCTTACCTATTTACTAACCTCTTTCAATGTTGAAATAAAAATTAGCATGCCAACCCGTGTTTTTGGTCAGGCTGTATCATGCATTGATAACGTCTTTTCCAATTTGTCGAGTGATATGTCTCTTGCATCAATCTTGGATCCGTGTCTGTCAGATCACTATGGGCTGACATTTTACTTTAGGGTTTCCCAATCAATCCATCGACATGGGCATTCATACAGAAGGTCGATCTCTGAGGTGGGCTTGCTTAGAATGAGTACTGCGCTACAGAGTTTGGATTGGTCTGAGTTTTATGAGTTAGAATCGGCCTCAAGAATGTCTGATTTTCTGATCAATACTTACAGCAACATAGTGTGTGAACACGCTCCCTTGAAAAGGGTGCCCAACTCCCAGCAAATTGCTCCCGTCAACTGGTTTAACCAGGAACTGCATGACATGAGAAATAAGCTACAAGCTCTCAAATCAATAGCCGACTTCTTTGGTAATGAAGAGTCCATGAGAGCCTATCGGCACTTTAGAAAATTATACAAAAAGTGCCTTGAGGAAACCAAAAGAACTGCCTATCAGGGTTTTATCTCTGACTCAACAAACAAGGTAAAAGATAGCTGGAAATTGATCAACTACGAGTCTAACAATGGTTGTAACAGCGGTGGTTCAACTTGTATTGATCCTCAGACTTTTAACGACTATTTTGTGACCGTTGCCGAAAAGCTCATTAAAAGGATTCCTGATTCCAGTGTCAATTTGACTGCACTTTCAATGCTTTCAATGCCCTCATGTGCCAATTCTTTTTTTCTTAGCCCCGTTAGTCCTAGTGAGGTCATTGAAGCAATAAATAGTTTAAAACATTCTAGGGCTGTTGACGTTTGCCAATTAAATAGTGCTATTATAAAACATACCAAGGACATTCTGGCTATTCCAATGACCTTAATTTTCAATCTATGTTTTGAGCAAGGGCTTTTTCCAGAAAATTTCAAAGTTAGCAGGGTTATACCGATCTTCAAAAGGGGCGAGAGGGAGGACCCATCAAACTACCGACCCATATCCATTATACCCATTTTTGGAAAGGTGCTTGAGAAATTGATTAAGACTAGACTGACTAACTACTTAGATCATCATAACCTCCTGCATCCTGGCCAATTTGGTTTTAGAACTGGTCTATCAACAACCCAAGCAATTCTCAATATGGTTAATAGCATTGTCGTGGGCCTTGAAGGGGCAAGCATACTGGTCTGACTCTATGCGACCTCAGCAAGGCCTTCGACTGTGTCCACCCAGAGATCCTGCTGAATAAGTTGGAAGCATTTTATGGCTTTAGAGGAGTTGCCCTGGCTTTCTTTAGATCTTACCTTACTAACAGACGTCAATGCACTGGCAACTATGGTGACATCTCTAGCACTTGTCCTGTAAAGTTTGGAGTCCCACAGGGGTCAGTCATCGGACCCATACTATTTACACTTTATATCAATGATCTATGTACGTTTCTGGAGCAGAATCCCTGTTTTTTATTTGCTGACGATACAACATTGCTTTCATCCTCCGAGAGTGTTGAGGAACTGCAGACCAGCATGATTTCTGTTATGTCAAGGGCCAGGATATGGTTTGAGGGAAATAAACTTACCTTAAATGAGGACAAAACCCAGAGGCTGATTCTGTCAAGTAATCCTCAGGTCCGCAGTGGAGAAAGTGTTAAACTGCTGGGTTTGATTGTGGATGATGGGTTGACATGGCATGCCCATATAGATAGCTTATGCAAAAGACTCTCTTCAAGCTTATTTCTTCTGAGACAGCTTAGAGGCTTTATGGATATGGGCGGTCTTTTAAGTGCATACTATGCATTTTTTTATTCACACATCTCTTATGGTGTGGTTCTTTGGGGTAATTCTTCTCACTCAATAAGAGTTTTTCGACTCCAGAAGAGAGCTTTGAGGATAATTTTGGGTCTTCACTGTAGGGACCACTGTCGGCCGTTTTTCATGGATTTACAAATTTTAACCCTTCCATGTATTTACATCCTTAACTGCCTCGTTGAAACTCATAAAAATAAAGATAAATATAAAAAAAATGTCGATTTTCATTCTTATAACACAAGAGGTGCAGAGCAATTACAGCCCCCTTATCTAAAACTGCAAAAGTCAAAAAATAATTCACTGCCCCTTAAACTTTACAATAAATTACAATGCTCCACTCGCCAGCTGACTCTGAAAAAGTTTAAAGTTCTGATCAGAGATACTCTCTTAAAACACAACTTTTACTCTGTTGATGAGTTTATAACCACGCCTCTGAATATATGACATATGTGCTCAGATCCTGATCAAGACTTGCTCTAGTAAAATTTATTGTAGTGTAGGTGCATTTTATTTTATTATTATTGTATCCTTAACCAGCCTATGCCCATGTTATGATATCCTAAATCTATACTTAATAGCATATTTGTCTATATTTATACGGTTCTGTCTGTCTGTCATTTTAAATTATGTTGACTTGTGGGTAGTAGGTTTGTATTGTTTCTATTGTTATTTTGTTTTCTGTTTCTTAGTGATTGAACCTTATTTTTAACAACTCATGTACTTCATTATTCTTAATTTTATGACTTGTGTAAGACTGTAAAGTTATTGACACCAATAAATTATCTATCTATCTATCTATCTATCTATACTTTTCTTCCTTATTCCTGCTCCTAATTCAGCCGCTGCTAGTCCCGATCTCATTCCGCATGACCAGTGCCAAAAAAGACATAGTTGCTGCCAAATTGGTACTTTTGATTTTTCAAAAAACGATCCTATTAACACTGAGTACTGGTTACGGCATCCGTTGCAAAAAGAATGGTTTGTCCGCCCGCTGTTTAATTGTGCACTGTCTTCGGCATCGCCGATTTTTACACCTTAAATTCTCTCTTACTAAAACTTTACCTACTAAAAAATCATATAGTTCTCATTGCTATAATTTAATATGATTTCATATAGCTCGAATGAACCCTGAATTTCCATTTTTATTGCGTTTCGATCACGATCTTTAAAAAGCTTTCGAAATGCTGTCAACAAATCGACATTAACGGTTTTAAATTTGGCTTTTGTTAACTTTGACATTTTGCCTCGCATTTTTCAAAGCCTACTTGATGCTTAAATTGCTTTAAAAACGGCGCGTCTGTAATGGAAATATGGCTTATTGCACCGACATTACGAACATTTAATATCAATTTTTTACCAAAAAAACGTGATAATATCTAGATGATCCTCACTTTTTTGGAAAGAAAATAAAAAACGAATCGATTGGTACCAAAATTTTTCCAAAAAGCACATTATTAAGAAGTTACCTTATCTGCACCAGACCCATTGTGAACTGTTAATGGGGTTTCCCCGTAAATGAATAAAATAAAAATAAAAAAAAAATAATACATAAAGCCCATTAACAAAAATACATATAAAATGTTCATAATGTATATATAAAACTTACATGATCTCCTGTGCCAGCCAAGTGAATACACACTGGTTTATAATCAGTAGACCAATGGAGTGGTAAGATCATTTGAAAAAAGGCATCATGAACCTCTGGTGAAACAAGTCCTGGGAGGTGTAACGCAAAAGGACTGCGAAATTTGCCTTCAACTATATGACAGTCAGAATATTTCTGTGACTAAAATTGTAACAGCATTTAGAAATTTACCTCAAAACAAATGAACAAATCACTTACATTTATTATAGTTATTGGATACTCTTTTGGTAGAAGTTCATAGCATGTTCGTCTATTTGACATAATTTTTCTAAAGCTAAAGAGCCTAAAAATGCAAATTGTTTATATAATTTTTTGTTTAAAATAACCTAGGTATACCTTTCTAGGTGTTCTGGCAGCCCCCAACCCTTTGTAAAGAATTTTGTCAGTAGCAGCTTCCTGTAGATAACATCTAGTCGACTTACTGGCATTCTCTTTGCAAAGTTGGGTTCAAAATTTCCAGCGAATACACTCGACACTCGAAATCTGTATCAAAACCACAGTTTAAAATGTTATTGTATCATGGCATCATGGTTTAAAACTGTCAAAACCAAAACTATCAACTATCCAGTGTTGCCACAGTGGCATAGCCAAAAATCGCTACAACCTTGTTTTCTTATAAAGACTGCTGGTGTGAAAGATGGCTACTTTGTCGCTACTTTCTTCTGACGCAGACAGGGGCGTAGTCTACTGAAAAAAAAAACACCAAAGTGTTGTGTTTTTACAAAATAGGATTTTTCTATTTTGCTGCATAAAATTGGAAGGGAAAAATTAAAAACGCAAGAAAAAACAAACTAACAACAGAACACACAACACAACAAAAACTAATTTAATTAGTCACTGCTAGGGTTCCAACTTTCAAAAAGCCATTTGCGGGTTTTGGGGCTTGAAAATCCGGGACAGCCTTGCACCATTCCGGGACGCAGTTATTTATTGAAATGACACCGTAGTCGAACCTTTTTTTTCAACGCAAGGACTTTGTTTTCAACTCAGCACTTTCAGCACGGAGCTGCATTACGTTACGATGTTTCGAATTACGATCTCAGGTTGAGGTTCTCAACCTGGTAATTTTTTAGATGAAGTCTCAGACCGATTTTGGCGTTTTTTCCCCAGAAACACATAAATTTAATGTTTTTACGTCATTTTTAGTCGTTTTTTATACTTGCGGAAACCTAATAGTAATCAACTGTCTTGCGGCACAGCGGATGGATTAAACAATTAGAAAATATTCAATTTCTTCTAATATGTCACTTCGCGCAAGAGCCTCTGTTCGCTTTGCTCGCTCCGGGAGCGCAACCAAAGAAAACTAACCCAAACTAATCCATCAAAATGGAAAAAAAACTGACAGAAATTTTAGTCTTTTGCGCACCCCTCGATAAGATTATATTATTTCTGACACTATCAATTCAGTTTTTTAAATTATTTTGGCCATGCCTTGGGTTAGTTTTGTTTGGTTGCGTCTCCGGAGAGAGCGAAGCGAGTGAAATATTAGTCGAAATTGAATATTTCCTATATTTATACACTTTTTCAACCCACCCAGCACCCCTATTCGCTATACTGTCCCGCAATACAGTTGATTACTATTAGGTTTCTTCAAATAAAAAACGTCTAAAAATAACGTAAAAACACTCAACTTATGTGTTTCTGAGGAAAAAAACGGCAAAATCGGTCTGACACGTCATTGAGGCTAACCTTGCTTTAGCTATTTATAACGATACTGTGCATTGAAGATATATTGAGAATTCGCGATTCGCGTGATTAATAATACTTTTGCGTATTTATTTTTGTTTTGAATTCTATGTTTTGTCATTTTTTCCGGGAAAATCAGCGTCCCGCAAGTGATGCATGCGGGACGGGTGGTATATAACTCCAAATCCAGGACGTCCCGGAAAATCCGGGACAGTTGGCAACCCTGTACACTACCCAATAAAAAAAAACGTTGGACAAAGGACAAAACCAATCATTGTAATATTTTGATTATCAATATTATCATGAATTAGTTAGATTGATTAGCAGTTGGTATAAAGTATACTACATAGCAGAAGGTAAATGCACTAAATTGCATTTAGGCAGACGAACACACAAAATTGTGGAACAAGGAACCAATATTATCTATGCAAGGAACAAAAACAAAAGGTTTTGACCAGACCGATCGATTTCGGGGAAGTCCCGGACCCCGGACCACAACTGATGCGATCCGAGCCGAGCCGATAGAGCAGACATGACAGTGGCTCCCGGTCCTCAATTATAATTTGAATATCAAGATAAATACGATAATTGCAAATCGTAAAACAATGATTAACAAAACTTCCTAACCTAATTCGAAATTCGAAAAAGTCGCTACAAATAGGCTTGTTTTTGTAAATCGCCGCTACGTCTCAAAGTTATCAAAAAGTCGCTATTTTCGCGACAAGTCGCTACGAATGGCAACACTGCGAACTATCAAACATAGAACCATTGTACTGCATACTACGTAACGTAGTATATGGTTACGGAGGGCTATAGGGTTAGTAGCCCTCCGTCCTCCGTATATATAGTATAGTTCACTGCATAGAACATAGATAAATATTAAGGGGGAACTATCAAATTATATCACAAAATATCCCCCCTGGATATTTTGTGAACTATAGCCGTATTCGATTCACTACTTTGGATCGATTCAGACGATCTAACATCTAACGGAACTTTATTGAACTGATGCGTGTTATGTAAAAATATCACTTTACCCCACTCAATGAAATGAATAAGAAGACATTCATTTCGATGGCCCCACTACCCAAAAAGTGATCCAGCTCACCTGTAAGTGAACCAAAAATGAACCGGGATCACTTAGATATATATACGTATAAAAAAGTATATGTTTATATCGGTTCAGTAGTTCAGGTAAAAGATGGCATTAACATTTAAATGTGAATTGTCAATCGGCTTTTTTAAAATTTAATTTAATTTATATGTATTTGACCATGGTTCACTGAACTGAAATATCAGTTCAGTTTCAGTTCATTTTGAACTGATCTCCAGTCCCAGTCTCAATCGAATACGGCTCATATTATTTTTGGTTTGGCCTTGGTCATGTGGACATAGAAAATACTCGCGTCTACCTACCTCAAATTTTCGACCTTCGGACCTGCGCATTTGACAGCAGCCCGGTGTTGTCGTTCTAATATTTCACTTCACGCGAGTCCCTACTCTCGCTTCGCTCGCTCCGGAGGTGCAACCAAACAAAACTAGCCTATACTAACCCAATCTAACCCATGGCAATGCTCAAAATCAAGAAAAAAACAATATGAAATAACACGTACGCATGCGTGAAGGCTCAAAATTCAGGTAGGTAGACGCGAATCTAGAACTGTGCATGGTTGGCCTTTACTTCGGCGACCCGGGTTCAAACCCCGTCGCTTTTTTTATTATTTTTTTAAGGTTATATTTCTAAACAGTTCTTTTCTTGATTTTGGGTATGTCTTGGGTTAGCACCTGGTTAGTTTCCTTTTCTCGAGCCCCCGTAGCGCGCGAAGCGAGCGGAGAGCCATGCGAAGCATTTTAAGATCCTTTACACACATAGTGCACTATATAAAAATAGACCTCTCCTATTGGTCGATCCATCTCGTATTACAATATGTCTTCGTGATGCAATCGTTTTCTGTCAAGAGCTCTCGTGGTGTGGAGGTTTAGATCGTTGGGTCTCACCTGGATGGTCGTGGTTCAAACCCCGTGGCTTTTTTTTCTTTTTTAGGATTATGTTTCTAAACAGTTTTTTTCTTGCTTTTGGGTATGTCTTGGGTTAGCACCTGGTTAGTTTCCTTTTCTTGAGCCCCCGTAGCGAGCGAAGCGAGCGGAGGGCCATACGGATCGACCAATAGGAGAAGCCGATTTTTATATAGTACACTATTTGTGTAAAGGATCTAATGCCCAGGCGAAAAGTGAATTTAAGCAACCCACATTACTCTGCTCAGAGTTATGGGTCAGCCCCTAGATTCCTGTAGACAAGGGACAGGCAACTTATTATTCATTATGTTAAAATGTTATTAATTTTATAAGGTTATTATTGTAGTTATTTGAGTTGAGGTGTTGAGGCTGGTTGAGCGGTTGAGGAGTTATTTCTTAATATATTTTCCGATGCTGGTATTTAGGTTTATGACCCAAAAAATGAATATTCGTTGGCTTTTTTTAATATGCTTAATAAAACAGATTTTTTCTGCAGTAGAAACAAATGATGTACTGGGTTGTGGAGGGTTTATTAAAAGCAAGGTAGCTCTTGATTTTTCCAAAATTGAGGTTAAATTGTGAGTATGATTCTGATCTGATATACATATTCCACTGCAAATATTCAAGTGTAGTCGATCCTTAAGATTAAGAATTATTTAACGTTGTATTCACTATTCTCCAATTCCCATTTATATCGTGATCAAAGTTACTTGTCACTTTCGCCAATATTTTTAACAGAAACTAGGGGGTCTACCTAATTTGTTGACCATCGAAAAAAGCTGCTGACCGCCCCTTTTCCAAGAGCCTAGAGCCACCAAATTGCCCACGATGATGCTACTCGATAAGACGCTTCTGCTACCACTCCTAACTACCCCCAACCCCCTCCAGAATTACACTTCCCTCTTGCACATTTTAATAAAAACGTGCTGACCGCCCTTTTTCTAAGAGCCTAGGGGCACCAAATTGCCCGTGATGATGTTACTCAATAAGACGCTTCTGCTACCACCCCTAACTACCTCCCAACCCCCTCCAGAATTAGAGTCAGTCAACACGTTTTTATTAAAATGTGCAAGAGGAAAGTGTAAATCTGGATGGTGTAGAGGGGTAGGTAGGGGTGGTAGCAGAAGCGTCTTATAGAGTAGCATTATCGTGGTCAATTTGGTGCCTCTAGGCTCTTGGCAAAGGGGCAGTCAACACGTTTTTATTAAAATGTGCAAGAGGCAAGTGGAATTCCGGAGGGGGTTGGGGGTAGTTAGGGATGGTAGCAGAAGTGTGTTATCAAGTAGCATCTATGTAGGAAATTTGGTTGCCATATCTTCTGCAAAAGGGACTGGTCAACAAATTAGATTTACCCGAAACTAGGTAATAAATAATATGAGAAATACCATATTGGCCACTCAGTAATACTTCGCCAGTGTGTCTAGAAGGTCCCTAGCAATATTTCCTTTTTTGTTAAGTACATAATAGTTTACATTACCTTAAAATCTTGCTTAATTTATTGATTTATTTTATGGATGATGCCCATTTTAGAATGTGCAGAAATTGGAGATGAATGTATAATATCTATATATAAAGTCTTCAATTTTGAATAAATCTTAAACTTAAGAGTATCAACCTAAAAGTATAACATACAATCAAACACAATAATTTAGGGGAAATGTGTCTAAAATTGCTTACTTTTTCAAGGATTCTGTTTTCTTTCATTATTTCTAGAAATTTTTTTTTTTTATGGGAATTGAAGCAGTTTGCAATCATGAAACATACTAGCTTTAATACCATATTGTTTAAATTTTGGGTAATTATTTACTATCCGAAAGCACGCCCATTTTTGAAATTTTTGGGGCAATAGTCATTTTAGGTGATTAAAAGTAATTAAGTTAAAAAGAATCCAATGGCAGAGGTTGCAAATTTTAAATTTTGGTAAAAATATTAGACGTTAAGGTGAAAGAGCGGATACTAAACAATTACCACATGACTGCTAGTTTACTATCTGAATGCACGCCCATTTTTGAAATTTTTGGGGCAATAGTTATTTTAGTTGGTTGAAAATAATCAATTTAAAAGTAATTCAGTGACGGAGGTTGCAAATTTAAAGTTTTGGTGAAAATATTGGCCATCAAAGTGAAAGAGCGGATACTAAACAATTATCTATCTCAGGCTACTTTATTAATCATCTGCACATTTATTTGTTAACCTTTTGGGATAATAATTGTTTTAAGCTCTTAATAAAGTATCATCTAATGGTGGAGGTAAGAAATTTCAAGTATTGGTACAAATATTAAATATATTATACGAATTCAAAAGTACAATAATAATAATTATTATTATTATTATTATGATTATTATTATTATTATTATATTATTATACAACATCAGTAGGTTCATTATCATCCAAACATGTTGACCAGTGATTCACTGCAGTCAGGAGGTTGGTTGTAACTGATCTTCTAGGTAGGAACCCGTGCTGACTCTCTGGTATGATTCAATTCAATTCATTTATTCATGTTAATACATAGAATGTTTACACACGTCAGTAAAAATAACATAGCACAAAAAACTTAGTAATAATACATAGCATACATTAACATAAAATACACTAATTTTCCAAAAAGATTTCCTAAAATAATATTAAAACGCTTAAACACTAACAACATTAATAAAAACACTCAGTATATAGCACATCATATGGTTAAGATAACGTTGAAACTAAAATGAATAATTTAAAAATTCGTCAAATGAATAAAACGAGTTTCTTAAGAGAAGTCGCTTAATTTCAGTATGGAACATTTTAAGGGGCATGCATTTAAAGCTATGAGGAATAACATTATAAAATTTCACTGCCCAGTATGCAGGGCCGTCTTGACACCTCTTCAAGCGCCAGTAAAGTGATACTAGGTTATTTTTATTTCTAGTGTTGTGCTCATGAACATCTTCATTGGTCATGAGACTAGTGTTTTTCCTAGCAAACAGCAGGCACTCCAAAATATATAAACAGGGCACAGTGAGAATTCCCATGGAAACAAAAGCATTCCTGCAATCGTCTCTAAATTTCATACGAGCCAGAACCCTCACAGCCCTTCTCTGTAAAGAAAACAGTCTATGAACCCCCGAGGAGTGTCCCCAGACCAATATCGCATACGACACACGGGATTGAAAAGTCAAAGTATGCTTTATTGTTTTAACAAATATTGTTTTTAACAAAGCAAATATAAAAGTAAAATAAAATAAATGATTCCCAATTCCTAATACAATATGTATACATATATGTATATAAAATGACTGTAAAATGAGACGATTACTTACAAGAAGATAATTTAATACTAGTCACAAGGCACGAAGGTAAAAATAGTAAAAAACACTACACTGAAATACAAACACATTTAGATTGTGTAAGCTATAGTCATTGAGCATAAAACTCAGCAAGATTATAATATGCCTTCCCTGTTAAAAAATTTTTTAGTTGATGCCTAAAATCTTTGAGTGATGTTGCCTCCTTAATGTCGCGCGGCAGGTGATTGAAAACCTTTTTACCCTCATAGAAAATTGATTTCTGAGTTAGAGTAGAGGTAGGGATGGGTAGTTGTAAATTATTTTGCTGACGAGTTGTGTATCTATGGTTTTCTATCATGAATTTATGCCGATTTTTAAATAGAAGGCTAGAAATTTCCATTATATAAACACAAGTTATTGTAAGAATGTTTTCTTGAGTGAATAAACGTCTGCAGGAATCCCGCGGTTTTGCCTTGCATATGTATCTAAGAGCTCGTTTTTGGAGAATAAAAAGTGTCTGTATAAGATAATTGCTGGCATTACCCCAGAAACAGATGCCATAGCGTAGACGAGACTCTATAAGTGCAAAATAGACAGACCGACCAACCACCGCACCATGCTCTTCCGTTG
Source organism: Pissodes strobi (assembly GCA_016904865.1). Classification (NCBI taxonomy): domain Eukaryota; kingdom Metazoa; phylum Arthropoda; class Insecta; order Coleoptera; family Curculionidae; genus Pissodes; species Pissodes strobi. The sequence goes on along the minus strand of MU182962.1, from coordinate 114,844 downwards.
TCACCCTCACCGCAAAACACCCAACCGATATTTTTTTGCTAAGATCAATTATGTGATTCTCAAACTTCAATTCATCATCAATGATTACACCAAGGAATTTAGTGAGCTGGTGCCGTACGACTGGATTGCCGTCAATCGATACGTTTTCAAGGTTACCCCTAAAACATAAAACCTTAGTCTTATCAGAATTAAGCGACAGGCGATTTGAGTCAAACCATTCCTTTATCTTCTGAAGGTCCGCCAACAAGGTTAGGTGGAGGGACTCACTGGTAGGGCTATGCCAGAGGATTGTAGTGTCGTCGGCAAATAGAGTGATTTTTCCATGAATGTCAATATTTATGAGATCATTCACATACAGGTGAAAGAGTATGGGTCCCAAAACGGAACCCTGCGGCACACCCCAGGCTAATGAACCGTAATCTGAGGACTCAGAGCCCTTAAAGAGATAAGGAGCAAAGTAAGCTGATCTTAAGATGTTTGGAGAGACACAAGAAGAGAAATTACGTAGAACAAATATCCCCTTGCTCAGCCTACCAGCCAAGTCATTAGTGTGAGGTCCCCACTGCAACCCAGGGTCCACAGTGACACCCAAGAACTTCGACTCTGCTTCACGATACTCACCAGGCATCCGAATAATGGAGAAGACCATCCTCTTAGTTTTTTCCCTATTAAGCAGCAGTCTGTTAGAGCAAAACCACAGCTCAGCCCCATCCTGCGCAGCCAGAGACCTCGCCACTGAGCCCTCCAGTGTGTAATCAGCAAGACATACGGTTGTGTCATCACCAAAGAGAGTGTAACGTGGAACACCAATATCAACACTTCTCTCCGCCGACATCACACCACCCCGCCTCATCATTGGGGCCCGGCTGGTTAAATATGATCTAATCATTTCTATACTATTGGGGCATAAATTGTAAGCCCGCAGTAAGAGAATAATGTGGTCAACACAGTCAAAGGCCTTGCTGAGATCGCAAAACAAGACCGCGCTATACATTTTCCTGTGGAAGGACTCAATAATAAAGGAAACCAACTCAAGTATACCCATAACAGTATTTCTACCTTGACGAAAGCCAAACTGATATTCTGAAAAAAGTCCACCTGTCTCAAAAAAAGTTACCAGTCTTAAAGCCATGCATTTTTCTAGTATCTTTGAAACAATTGGGAGTAAAAAGATGGGCCTGTAATTCTCTGGTAGATTAGGGTTGCCCTTTTTGAAAATAGGTGAAACAATGGCTCTCTTACGAACTACCGGAAAAGTGCTACATCTGAAACAAATATTAATTAATTTTGTAAGGGGCACAAGAATAATATCTTTGACTGATTTTATAATCTTGACATTCAAACCAAATATATCTTTACTATTTTTGTTATTTAAACTATTAATTACGTCGCGAACTTCATTAAATGAGACCTCCAAAAATGAGAAAGTGTTAGCTGATGGTTCTGTCTTATTCAATGTATCTAGAGGATTTAAATTCACGGTGGGAATATGTCTTAGAACATTATCAGCAATACTGCTGAAGAAGTCATTAAAATTATCTGGAGATAAGTCAGTTTCTATTGAAGATCCAGCATTCTTACCTCTGTGTTTTTTTATTATATGCCACATTGTCCTAGTGGCATTACCCGAACTTCGTATCAGGGTGTCATTAGCATTTATTTTGGCTTCACATATTTTATTTTTGTACAATTGCCTATAGTAGTTATATTGCTGATTTGTCACATAGCCATATTGCCCGTTCAGATCCCTCAAAAGAACCAATTGATCTCTCATTACTTTCAGCTCTTCACTGAACCAGATACGCATCCTCCAAGATCTGCATAAACCGACTGAATTTCCACTCCACATCCATATGATCACTACCGACAAAGTCCCAAGATGCTCCAGATAACACATTATAAAATTCAAATAGACCCCTTTGTGTAATAGGCCTAAAAGTTTTCTTTTTCCGAGATAAATATTCTCTTACAGAGGTCAGGAAGACGACCAGTTGACATTTGTGATCAGAGATACCAGGATCAACCACCAACCACAGAACTACACACTTTCATGTCACAACTACAAAAAATATTATCCAAGCAAGCCTCAACTCGGGTTGGTTCATAGACTGTCTGTATTAGACCAAAACCAGCTAAGAGGTCACAAAGCTGGATTGTATCCATGTCCGGTATGTTAAACTTAACATTAAAATCACCTGCCAGAATAACATGCTTATTTGAACTAACTCTTGCAAGGATTTCTTCCAATAACTCCATAAAGGTGTCAAGACTCCCCGAAGGTGACCTATAAACAGACAAAATACTTACATTTAAGCTTTTACAGTAGATAACACAATACTCAATACACTTTTCTACATTTAAGTTAAAACCTATGTCTAAACAGTTTGTTTCGACGACTTCTCTCACATAGATAGCTGTTCCTTTACCTGTGTACTGTTGCCTTGCAGAAAAGGCCTTTATTTTATAACCCTGCAATTGAATAACCTCCAACTCGCTTTCAGTCATCCAGTGCTCAGTCAAACATATCACATCATAATCCTTATCTACAAAAAATGCATCGAATTCGTCAATCTTTCTTCTTAATGATCTTACATTTATGTGTAGTACCTTCAACTTATTTTCCTCAAATTGACTGTTCCCTTTTTCTGGTACTGAAGATTCCGAAAATGATTAATTATAATCCCTTTTGGCCAGAGACTAGGATTTAAATACCTGTCAACATCCTCTCGAGGAACAGGAAGGCGAAATGAGCTGTAATACTTTTCTTTTTTAGTTTTCATTCTTTCACATGTGCTTCCTTTCAGCTGGTTTTCAATTAAAATTTTCTCTGTATTATCGCATGTCTCATCCGGTGCAAAGCCTGACAAGAAAAGGGATGAGATTCTGGTAGCTAGTTTTAGGGAGGTAATGTTTTCATTGTTACCTTTAAATGGGGCGGGTCTGCTTGATTTGTTAATTATTTTGTCATTTTCTGACCTCTTATTTCGATTTCGTCTAGTAACTTGGGTCCATCCGTTCAATTGTTTGTTATTGTTTTGGCTGTCTTCTTGGCTGTCTCTGTCATTATTTGTAGTGCTGGAGAATTGGTTGGCAGATGATGAATAAAGTTTGTTGGGTTCTGCGTCGATTTGATTATCGATATTCGCCTCCTCTCTACTACTGCGTTCGTAAATAATGATGGTGTGGTATACCATGAATTCTGTCAATTCTTTAGTAACTATTTTTTCCATGACCTTACCAACGCAGCTTGTGAAACTTATGGGGCGATAGTTGATTGGATTGTGCTTGTCCCCCTTTTTATATATAGGCACAATAATGTTCACTCTCAATCTAACCATAATAGTATTCCGTAATCTATGAGTCTCAATACCGAAAAAGCTGACAATGGTATTGATATTTCAAATCTCTTTGCCAAATACTTTTCATCGGTATATAACCCTAAAACCGCAGCAAAAGTAAGTACTTTCTCTAAGAAGTTTGAGACTATTTCTGGTATTACTATTAGTGCACTCGAAATAGAAAAATTATTATCACAATTGGATGTAAGTAAGAGTGAAGGTCCTGACGGCATTCCGAATAAGGTGCTAAGACAATGTTCTCACTCCCTTTATCTTCCTCTTTATTACTTGTTCTGTAGGTCCATGGATACTGGAGTCTTCCCTGAAGCCTGGAAACTGTCATATGTTTGCCCCATCCATAAGTCCGGTAGTAAAAACGACGTCACAAATTACAGACCAATCAGCATTCTCTCTGCGATTCCAAAATTGTTTGAGCATTATGTTGAAAAGATCATGTCAAAATTATTCCATCAAATTATTATAACTCGACAACATGGATTTATTTCTGGGCGATCTGTTGATACCAACTTGTTTCTTTTTACAAACTATATTTATGACTCCTTTGAAAAGGGTGTTGAAACCCATGCTTTGTATATGGATTTCAGCAAAGCCTTTGATAAGGTCAGTCACAGCATATTACTTTCCAAGCTATCAAGGTATGGTGTCTCAGGTGTGTTGCTTTCTTGGATGGAATCGTATCTAACTGGCAGAAGGCAGCAGGCCAAAGTTGACGGCCATATATCCCAACAGTTTACTGTTACCTCTGGGGTACCTCAAGGGTCTCATTTGGGTCCCTTATTGTTTGGTCTGTTTATTGATGGCTTGGGTGACTTACTGTCATCTAACTTTCTGCTGTTGGCCGATGATATGAAGCTCTATAGGCAAGTGTCATCTGCCAATGATATTGCTGTCCTTCAGAATGATATTAACATTGTTTTTGATTGGTGCAAGCTCAACGACATGTCATTTAATATCGATAAATGCTGGTTTATTAGGTTCAGTAGAATAAAATTAATGATTCCGGCACAGTATTTTATTAATAATGTGGCACTTGGTGAGGTATTTGTTGTGAAAGATCTTGGCGTCTACTTGGACACTAGAATAACGTTTACCAATCACTTCGAAGTAATCATAGCAAGAGCCAACAAAATGTTAGGGTTTATCAAAAGAACTAGTAAAGACATTGAAAATGTACAAGCAGTAAAAACCTTGTACGTTTCACTTGTAAGATCTATATTGGAGTTCTCTAACATAATTTGGTCACCATACTATCAGATCCACATATCTTTTGTGCAAGCCTGGGCGAAATCAAGTCCATTAGTTTGGGTTAGTTTCGGTTTGTTTAAGTAGGTACGAGATATCGCGAAGAAAGGCTTGCTTTGCGCCTCGCGCAAGCCTTTCTTCCCAAGGCTGGGGGCAAATTAATTTGGTTAGTTTCGGTTCGTTTAAGCCGGTATGAGCTTGTTTGAAGAGTTGCGCAGAGAAAGGCTTGCCAAAGCGTAAGCCTTTCTTCGCGCAAGGTTGGGGCAATTTAATTTGGTTAGTTTCGGTTCGTTTAAGCGTTGATTGAAGAAGACAAAGATCCGCAAGCTTACGGGTGAAAACGTGACACCAAAATGTCCAGCTCTTATATCGCGAAGCGACAAGCGACTGACTTAACGCGCGAAGCGTGGACATTTCTCCGGTCTTGCCATGTAAGAGCTGGACATTTTTGGTGTCACGTTTTTACCCGTAAGCTTGCGGATCTCTGTCTTCTTCAATCAACGGTTTAAGCCAGTATGAGCTGGTGTGAAGAGTTGCGCGGAGAAAGGCTTGCGCAAAGCGTAAGCCTATCTTCGCGCAAGGCTGGGGCAAATTAATTTGCTGAGTTTGGGTTAGTTTCGGTTCGTTTAAGCCAGTATGAGCTGGTGTGAAGAATTGCGCGGAGAAAGGTTTGCGCCAAGCGTTAACCTTTCGTCGCGCAGGGCTGCGGCAAATTAATTTGGTTAGTCTGGGTTAGTTTCGGTTCGTTTAAGCTAGTATGAGCTTGTGTAAAGAGTTGTGCGAAGAAAGGCTTGCGGTAAATGCAAGGCTGATGGGTAGAATCATTTATATAAGGCATTTTATTTTAACTTTTTTATTTTTATGGAATTTGACAGTTTAAAGTACAAAAATAGGAAAATTTTGCGTGCGCCTTATAGTAAACAGTTAGGCTAGGGGTAATTATTTAATAAACGTCTATGATTTAGAACTACCTGTATAATATAAATATGTTAATATGAGCTTCCGCCATCAAAAAACGATTTAAAATGCGGATTTTTATCGAGTTTAAAAAAGAAAAATCGCAAAATTTAGCTTGTCAACATACTTATATCAATTAGCTTTCTATCCACAATCTGGTTGCAGTAAAATATTAGCTACCTTAACATTTAACATTGCTTTTCATTTAGTAATCTTAGACAAATTTACTAGATCGAATTAAATATACTTACCTATCGTTTGAATCAACAAACTGCAAAGAATGATTGATTCGCAAATGCTGAAATCCTTCACTTTTTCCAGCAATCGGAAATAATAATACTTCCCGGTTCAATATTTTCTTGAATGACTTTTAAAAGGGTCGTGGCATTTCTATTTTCCACGGGAATTAAAAACATATTATTAGTTTCACGGTCAATGCCACCGAATACCCATTTACCATTAATCACTCTGCCTCTGTTATACTTTCGCTTGCCGAATTTTGCCTCATCAATTTCGACTATTTTACCTTGCCCTCGGAGTTTTTGGGAATTTTTTCCTGCCCAGTGGATTGCTACTTCCCGACAGTACGAAGACCAATCAACGATGGTTCGTGTACTCCACCTTAATTCATTTTTAATTATATTTTGTCGGGGATATGGCAGGTGGCACCAAAGACTGCAGAAATAAAATATGTCCCGAATTGTGAATTTGGATTTGGCAAACCATGTATTTTCTCTTGCAGATTTAATAAAATTGCATCTTAGCCTCTTTTTTGTCTTTTTTGAATGCTTCTATCAACATAACGAGTTTTGTCGCATTTTGACGAATTACTCCATGTTCTTTTAAAAAATCGGACGTTTTCCTTTTATTGAATCCTAGCAGAACACTTTTTTTAATATTTAAGCTACAACTTGCACAAGCCATTTTACTGAAATAGTTTATTTGACATTTAATGTCAGATGGTGCGAAATCATATTTTTCATGGCCAACTTTTTTTTTCTGGCGTAATTATTATTAATGATGATTGATATTACTTTTAATTAGTAAAGTAAACCATGGATAGTTTGTGTTAGTCTTGATTAGATTGGGTTAGTTTGTGATCGTTTTTCCATTATAAAAAAACTATTAGCCATAGGGTAATTATTTAGTATCCGCTGTTTGACTTTACGGTCTAATATTTTCACCAAAACGTAAAATTTGCAACCTCTGCTACTGGGTTATTTTTAAATTCAATATTTTTAATCAACCAAAAGGACCACTGTCCTAAAAAGTTCAAAAATCGGATAATAAGTTAGCAGCCATGAGGTAATTGATTAGTATCTGCTCTTTCACTTTGACGTCTAATATTTTTACCAACACTTAAAATTTG
>MU182962.1:71607-107907 GCA_016904865.1 Pissodes strobi | reverse complement strand
TGACGTCTAATATTTTTACCAACACTTAAAATTTGCAACCTCCGCCACTGGACTCTTTTTAAATTCATTATTTTTAACTGCCTAAAATGACAATTGCCCCAAAAAGTTCAAAAATGGGTGTGTGTTCGGATAGTAAACTGTTACCAAATTTTGTGTGCAATCGTTTTTTTTTTTGTTAGGATTAAAGCTGGATTTATAGATTGACATAACATAAGCATAGCATAAGCATAAGAAGTTAAACATTCATATTTAAGTTAGGCAATTTATAGATCAACATAACATAAAACACAACATAAGCTTGACATAAGAAGTTGACCAATATTCAACTTCTTATGCTATGTGCTTATGTTCGACCAATGAAATCACAGAATTTTAATAATATTTACCTTTTGAGAGAATGACATATGCGATGTTCAGTAAAGTTTGGCGTTTTGGCTTTATGAATGCTTGTTCTTTTTGAGAATGGTGAGGATTTATAAATTAATATACATAAGACTCTATAATATACTGCTTTGAAACATTTTAAACAAAATTATGAAATTTGTAAGGTTAGTATTTTCGATTTACGGCTCAGGCGCAACATAGCACAAGCCCGTTTTATAAATCGACCATTTCTTGTAATGTGCTTATGCTATGATATGTCTATGCTATGCTTATGTTATGTCAATCTATAAATCCAGCTTAAGTTTCAATTGTGGAGGGTATCAGATGGGAAATTCACATGAAGATGTTTTTTTGAGGTATAATTTATGGTTATTTGGAAATTGATGTCTTATCATATTCCTGAATAAATTCCATGATTTTAAAATCTGAAAACAGCTACAGAAATTATACCTACCAAATTGCTTTTTTGTAGTTGATCAATTACTTATTATTTTTAGGATGACAAGGCAAGGAATTGTAAAAGACAGAACCAATTGTGCTCCAAATAATGGATATTATTTTATGCCTTTATATGATAAAGGCGAATTAAAATTAGAGGTATCTTATTGATAATAACAGTTAAACCAAATTACATGTCTAAAAATTTAATATTCTGTTAACATTAGCCAACTAGCTTATCAGTGTCCATACTTACTATAGATTAATTATTTTGAATTAATTAATATTCTTTTTAGGAATTCAATTTTTAATGGCTGATGTCCCATTTTTTGAAAATATTTAGTACTATTCCCAACAATTAAATATTTTGGTTTTCCTCTATTCTTATATTTCTCGAGAAATTTCCAAATTTAAATCCGGCGATATACTTTAAGGGGAGATTTGCATTATATGTATGGCTAAAATAAATAATTTGTAATAATGGATTCAGATGGTTCTCCGAGGGGTTCTCTACTAAAATAATTTTACTGTTTATCTAAGTATTTTAAAACCATACACGTTACTGGGCTATAAAACAATACTTGACGTGCAACGGTACTCATATTACGGTTTCTAGTTCTATAAACAGTATTAAAATTAATCTCACAAATTAACTGTGAAGCATAGACAGAACTATTAAGATATTTAATAATAAACAGAACTTCAGCACCTTGTGGTCGCTGACTCAACCCAACCAGGTTAAACTTTCTCATTACAGGAAGTAGTGAACTACAAAAGATATACCAAACAAGAACGATTAACTATAATTACCCTAAACATAGGTTAAAAATGTCAGAAAATAGTGGTTACTACTCCTGCATAAGAATGTTTAACTCTCTCCCTCATGATATAAAGAACATAGATAGTACTAGAATTTTAAAGAAGATTTTGTTCAATTATCTATTAAACATAGAGTCGTATGACCTCCCGGAAATTATAGTTTTATAAACATTACTTAAGCCATTTAACTAATTTTATGTTTGTTGGCACTATTTTATGTTCACATAATTCCGAAATAAAGATGTTTATTATTATTATTATTATTATTATTATTAAAATCAGTTGAAAAATCAGCATCATAATATTATATATTAATGTGCACTTTAAAAAAGCCAATGCACCCAAGAACCTATGTTCTACACTCAAGTGCATCTGTCCATATTAAAATAATTTTACTATTTATGTAAGTATTTTCCCTAGATTTTTCCTATAAACAGGTTACTGGGCAACTTCTCTTAAAAACAGACATTTGGTTATAACTGAAACTCATCCTATATACCAGCGAAACTGGCAGTAGATTGCATATCAATATATTATTTTTTATCTCGAATCTGCATAAATTTTGTTCTTGATCCTCTTCAGAAAAGGTTTCAGTTAGAGTTGCACTTTCAGAATCACTTGAATAACTTGCCTTGTTTTTTTATTTTAGCAATCTTCTATCGAATAGGCTTTTGCTGAATGAATATAAGATTCAGAAAATGCTTTTTACATTGATGAACGTACAGGAAACTACTGATAGTGCTAAGAGTGTGAAATTCTCGGGAGTGTGGCTGGGTAGGCTAAAATGGGAGGTGCATGTGGAGAACGTGTGCAGGAAGCTTGCAAGTGGTGCTTTGTGCTGAGAAGCCTGTGTGGATGTGTATCCATTGATACAATGAAAACAGCTTACTTTTCACTTTTCAATAGCATTCTGTCATATGGTATTCTCGTGTGGGGTGGCTCTGCACATTCGGCAAGGGTGTTTGGGCTGCAAAGAAAGGCCATTCGTATTATAGCAGGTCTCGGATACCGGGAGGACTGTTGGCGAGCTTTTGCCGGTCTTAATATACTTACCTTTCTCTGAGTTTACATTTTAGAAAATGTTTTGCATGTCAAACTTAATCAGGATAAATATCTCAATCACGCTGATCTTCATTCATATGACACAAGGAACAAGACAGATTTGGTTGCCGTCCGCTGCAGACTGAAGAAGGGCCAGAGTCAGCTTGGGTTTGTTGCGGTGATACTGTTTAATAGGCTGCCTGTATCCATTAGATCTCTACCTATTACTAAATTTAAAAATGCTGTTCAGTCCCTTATGCTTTTCAACTCCTTTTACAGCACAGAAGAATATTTAACCCATACTTGGAATTAGTTTAATTTGAATGAGTATTTACTCTATTTTAATGTGTATGTAATCGTATGTAGTGTCCTTAATTTTGATTTTAATTTTAGTATTTATTTTTATTTGTGTGGCTTGCAATTGTAACTGCCAAATGATGTAATTTGAAAAACATTTTAACTACCTACTTATGTATTACTCTTTGACTTGTGTAAACACTTATTTGTGTATTTTGACATGTAATATATTTTGATTTGATTTGATTTGATTTGATTATTGTCTCGACTTTGTCCTGCTTCTCAGTACTTCTTACCCTCGAAAGCCTATTGGTTGGTAGTCTCCTTTTCTTAACAAAGAGCCGATATAAACCAGTTTTTTACATTTTGTATTTCCGTTATCAGTTTAATTTTTGAATGGGATGTTTCTTGTAACTCATTTAAACTATCAACAAATCGTACCGAATGTCCACAAAGTCTGTGACTGTTAATGCTTATTCTGATGATTTGATGTTCAGTATCAGTATCAGAAGGGGTGGCCCATAGCGGGCCTTGTATTTAGGCCACCAATTGGGCCCGTTGTGCGCCCAGCCCGCATTAGAGAACCTCCATGATGCCGGTCCTCCTTAAGAAAGCCCGCAGCTGCTCCTTCAGACTAACACAACGCACTGAATCTGGCTCGATCGACGTCACGCCAAAGATTCTGAATCTTGCACACGCGAAGGCGGGGCATTCCGTAAGTAGATGGTATGGGGTCTCGTCGTCCTCCATGCACCATCTACACTCGTTCCTAGGTAGGCACAACAGCCCCTGGCGAGACTCTTCGCGGGCCCATGTATCATGAGCCTCGTCTGTCTCATCCCCGGAGCCGTCCGCCATACCTCCTCCGCCCGACCCTCCATCCAGGCCTCCAAAGCTCTTTCGCGAACACTCTGGGCGATCCCCACACAGGGATCAGGCCCCAAGTATCTGCGTGCGGAGCCTTCTCTGGCTAAGGCATCAGCGGCCTCGTTTCCCGGTACACCCGAGTGTCCCGGTACCCAGACCGGCGTAACCTTTTTTAGCTTTGTAAGTTCAATCAGCCAGCGTCTACACTCCCTTACCAACAAAGAGCGCGTGCGGACCGACTTCAGCGCCATGAGTGCGGCCTTGCTGTCGGAGCAGAAGAAAATCCTCCCGCCACCGACATTGAGCCTTAACGACTCCCAGACCCCCATCATGATCGCAAAAATTTCCGCTTGGAAAACCGTAGTGTGCTCGCCCAGTGAGGCGGATAGTTCCCGTCCCAGGGCCTCACAGTACGCACCAGCTCCGGACAGTGTTCCCATTCTGGACCCGTCTGTGAACCAGACTAGCCCTTCCCAGGTTCCCGTCCTTCCCTCCGTCCAATCCTCCTTTGTAGGGAAGAGGAAGTTCAGCCCCTCGGGAAAGCCTATCTCAGGAACCATCGCGTCACCTGGCATACCCAGAATGGCTAAGCCATAGACCACAATGGCCCTATGACTTGATATTATTGTGTGTATTTTTTTCCCTATTTGGAAAAATAAATACTGCAAAACTTTTATATCTTTCTTCCTCGGGATGTTCAAACTCTAACTCGACTTATTTCATATAACTCTAAGATTACAGCTTTATCTAGAGGGTGACAATTCAGTGATGACCGCGAGCCGTGATGTAAAATGTAATATTTTTATCTATTAATCTCCGTTTAGCGTTTAGAACATATTTCACTACTATGAAGTAACAATTTAGATATTTTCAGTTTTGATAATTCATTCATTTTTGCATATTCTGTCATCAGACCGCATATTTGAAGTAGTCAAAGGTATTTTTAGTGATGCACCAAATATCACTATTTTCTGAGAAATCAGAAACATACTTGTTTCAAATTTTTCTGACTACCCAGAGTATGTCACATAAAAAAAATAAAAATGTGTTCCTGCTTAGTTTTTTTTTGAGTCATTATGTGCCTGAAATTGAATTTTTTTGTTTTTATGGTTTAATTATAACTTTTTTAATATTTTATATTCTGCATTCTGTTTTATCAGAATATCCCGACGGAACGTGAAATATAGTAAATTTTGTATTTGTCAACCAGGTTTCGGGAGGCATTATCAAAATAGAAATAAAAATATGTTAGAAAAGCATTATACTTTAACAATTTAATCTTCTCTTAAAGTAGTGTTTGAATCTTGTATCTATAATTCTATACAACTTTACTAAAAGAGCTAGATATTGCGAAGCAATAAAACGTAGTCTGACAAAATGTCTACCGATTGTTGTATCTTGTCCGCTAACGTATTCTCAAACATGCCTTAAGATTCCGAAGCATTTCCAACATTTCCTTGAATTTCTGAGATATTTTTTACTTATTCCCAAGGATTTGTATGTTTATTTCCGAAGATATAATCTTGTTTTACATGAAAAAGTGCAGTAGTTTAAAATCAACAAGCGGAAATATGGAAAGACAATCTGAGATTAGAAATTACTAAGATCAGTAAGTTGATAGATTAACTTATTTCACCTATGATATTTTTAGTTATGCCCACCTCTAGGATGGAGTTTTACTCCAAAAGAAATAAACCTTAACATTGATGGAACAGATCTATGCAGCCAGGGAAAAGATATCAATTTTGTTTTTGAAGGCTTTGGTATTACTGGAAAGGTTCAAAGCTTAGGAGATTTGTCCAATGGTCCACAGGGTGTTTTAATTAAATTATTATCTAAAGAAGGCATAAGAACTACAGAAAGTCATGAAGATGGTTCTTTCTCATTTTCACCAGTTTTCCCAGGAGTTTATACTGTGACAATTTCTCATCCAAGGTAAATATATAAATTAGATAATCTATGTTTTAATGTATTGAACATGAATTCATGGTGAGTGAGACACATGGCTCTCCTTTTACTATTTTAAATCATAAATTGTTTGATTATTTTAATGACCTATATTTCATAAATAGAATTAAGTCTGTGTATACAAAATTACAAAAACAAACTTTGTTTCAGTTCAGCTTCAATTTTTAAAATAAAATTTTGTATAATTTTTTTCTTCAAGTGTCTATGCTTTAGAGAGGTTATAAAACACTCAAATGGCAAGAGGCAAAAGAAAGGTCATATGTACTTAATTGCCAATTCCAATGTCGCGTCGGCTTTGACTAAGAGTTCTATTTAAATTAAAATTTATTTATTTCAATGGAAATGAATTTTGTGATCACAATATAGTAAACACTACAATAATTATTCAAGCAGTCACAAAATTAATCAAAACAATAGCAAACACAATATAGATAAATCATTATAATAACAAAATCATTGCAGTAACAGATGTGGAAAAAGGTACAGAGAAGCAAAATATAAGTTATTTGGTAGGAAGTAGCTGATCTAAACCCCTTGTGAATGTGCATAGACCCAACCCAAAGATATCCAGCCCAACGGTATTAAAACAGCGCATCATGCGCGTTATCGGACTATAAAAAACATACTTGATGTTGTGGAACGAAACTCTAAATATATTACTGTTTCTAGTTCTATGAACAGTATCAAAATTAATCTCAGGAAGTAATTGTGAGACACAGACAGAACAATTAAGAATCTTAAAAATAAACGAAACATCAGCACATTGTCGTCCCTGACTCAACCCAACCTTGTTAAAGTTTCTCATTACAGTATTGATTATTATAATCAATTTAAAACTAAGCATCATATCATATATTAATGCATGCTTTAAAAGCCAACGCACGCAAGAACCTGTGTTCAACCAACAACACATTGGGCCAACACTTTTAAGTACATCGGTCTGACACCAATAATAAGGTGACCAACCCACAGATGCATAGTAGTAGTTTATTTCATTCATGTAACTTTAGAAACCATGTATGACAGCTGTCAAAAATAAAGATAAAAATATGCTTAAACAAATACTATCAGATACTCAAAATATATATTTAAAAAAAGGACATGTACCAGACCACACACATTAAAAGAAATGTTATGTCACTATATAATAAGAATTATTTAGTAAAATCATGCTCTAAAAACTTCTCAAATGAGTAAAAGGCGTTGAAACGCAGGTGTACACCATAAAATATACAATATACTTCATTTACATATGAAATAAACACGAACTGTACAGATCTTTGAGCAGTAGTCAGTAGCATAACAACGCTGGATATGTTTTCTAATATAAAAGCGGTTATTTTGGGGGCATAGAAAAACATCGACATTAAGAAAATATAGGTGTAATGGTATTTTTTTATTTTATCCTTAAATAATAATAATAATAATAATAATAATAATAATAATAATAATAATAATAATAATAACAATAATACTTTACTGTCAAAAAATTTCACACTTCAATTTCACAAACAGAGCTAGAGCTAGAGTATAAAACATACAAAACTTATTAAAACACAAATAGAAACATACAATGAAAAGAAAAAGAATAACGAAACTATACAAAACTTTATACAATTGTGCAATTTGTACGTGGTAAAAATTTCCTGAAATATTATATAAAATATTAAATATCAAAATATTTAACCATTGAAACATCAAATTCTGAGATAAGAGTTCTCAATGAAAGACACGTGTCTGCGTCATTTTTGCTCCGACTGCTTGGAAGGTTTTTCCCCGTTGCCTGAGCTAAGAAGGAAAGTTTTGGATCTTGAATCCGAAATAAATCTTGGAAAACCGGTAATAAATGATGCTCCAGCTAACCCATTGCAAGCTGTGGATCCTCTTCCTAATGAGAAGGCGCTGACTGATGCTATAGCAGATCAGCCGAGAGACCCTGATCTCTGAAAAGCTTAATAGGACAACTAATGCTATCATTGAAGCAAACAAAGAGTTAGTTCAATTTATGGCTGCCTCTTCAGTGTTAATAAACAAGGACCATGTTGGCAGTGGCTTGTTGCTTGGGGATGTTCCACTTGTTTTGAAAACAAATACTAAATTCTTAGGCATTCTTCTCGATAACCCTTTAGAATTTGATTCGCATATTATGGGGCTGACAAAAAAGGTGGGTTCCGGATGCTATGCTGTGCGTGTGGTGTCGAGAGAGACTGGTGTTGCTCTGGCTAGGAAAGTGTACCATTCTCTAGTGGAGTCACATTTAAGGTATGGAATTTTGTTTTGGAGGAATACATACAATTATTTGCTGCACTCATTGTTTCTTTTGCAAAAAACAGCAGTGAGATACATATATCAAGTAAACGGTAGGGAATCATGTAGGCCCTTATTCAAATCCAAAAAAATTCTAACGTTATCATCATTGTTTATTCTGGAAACGGCTTGTATGATGTATAAACGTAGGGATAACTTGCCCGGGCCTAGTCACTCTTATGCTACTAGGCAAACACAAGACCTTCACTTGCCTATACCTACTTCGGCCCTAGTGAAAAATTCAATTATATATGAAAGCCGTAAAATATATAATCACCTTCCTGATAATTTAAAGGCTTGCCCTATACTTTGCTTATTCAAGCGGTCTGTAAAGAAGTTATTGGTGGAGGGAGCTTATTACGATTTGGGTGAATACTTTGACGACCGCTTTTAATCTAATCTATGTGTATTTTTGAGGGACCTTGTTCTGTATATTTGTATTATTTTGTCTGGCTATTTTGATTATTAACTGTGTTTTAGGCTGCTCTTATCTTATTTTATTGTGTTCTATTGTATTTTATTTTATTTGGAAAATAATGTTTATTGTGGTTTTACACATTGACTCTGTTTTGTAAAGACTTTTTTTTTGTATACTTGCAGTGGCGTAGCTAAACCAAACGTAGGCGTCGGCGAAATCCGCTTTGCGAGACCCTTTTTATATCTCGGTTGACGGTTATGAAAAGTGCTTATTAGTGAAATTATTCAGCAATACCTGATAAGCACGAGTTTATTGTTAATTAACCTTTAAATAACAGCTACCTCTAAACATTTAAAGCTAATCAAACATTATACAAACAGTATAGTATATAGTAGGTATATTATAAAACATTATAAAACTAGTACTTTTCGGCTTTTTGCTTGACTGATTTTTTCCAGTATTGAATCGTAGCTTAAGCGAGGCGCTATTTCAGCTTCAATCGATAAAACTGCCAACGCAGATAGTCTCAGTTGGCCCATCGTGCTTCTTAAATGGTTGTTAATAAGTTTCAGCGTTGAAAAGCTCCTCTGAGCCGAAGCGGTAATGACCGGAACTGTCAGCATAATTCTAATTTGGATATATTTCTTGCAAATTGTTTTCTAAAATATATCGTAAAAGTTGTTTTGCATCTGTTATAGAGTCTAGTGAATTACACCTGAAAAGCTGGAATACTTCAAATAACTCGAAGGGCTCGAGGGAAAAACCACCTTAGAAGTTTGGTGTACAATTTAATAGAATTTTTTTACAATTTATTAGCATTTCTTAGAATTATCAGAAATTTTCAGTATTTTTAGTATTTTTTAGCAATTTATAGAATTTAATTAGAATTGTTTAGAATTTAGTCAGAATTTTTACCTATTGAGCATGCTCAAACGCACGTACAGCGGCCCGGTCACACCGCAGAGATTGCACAATAATGGGGGTTTCCCGTTTAATAAATAAATAAAAAAAAAATAAAAATAAAATAAAATAAATTTTATTATTTTTTTTCAGAAATTCTTAGAATTTTTTAGAATTTTTAGAATTTTTTAAATTTTTTAAAACAATTACATAAAAATTAGCATTTTTTTGAATTTTAGAATTTTTGATGAACAAAATTGGATAGGTGTTATCCCCGAAACCACCTTAGAATTTTGGTGTGCCAGTTAAAGTCGGACTTGCCGCTGATGCAGTTCGACGGCTGAGGGGCAGAGGAGAAAAACCCTACAAAAACAGGTGGCGCCGAAGGCCGTCAGTAGCAGTAGTTTTGTTTTTCTTAACTGTTTTGATAGGGGCTGAGTGAAAGCAAATTTTTTTTATCGCATTCTTTTCAAAACTTATTACCCGTGCTGTTGACTATAATAGAATTTTTTAGAATTTATTAGCATTTATTAGAATTATCTGAATTTTTTAGTATTTTCAGTATTTTTAGCATTTTATAGAATTTAATTAAAATTTTTTAGAATGTATTCCGAATTTTTACCTATTGCGCATGCTCAACCGCACGCGCATTACCTCTGTTGTAGGAGGTATTGCCAAAACGCGTCGCCGCGCCGCGCCGGGCGGCGATCGTGCGCAATAAATATATTGATTTTTTTCCATAATTTTTTTGAATTTTTAAACAATTTTGAAACATTAACATTTAAGTTAGCATTTTGTCAATTTTAGATTTGGATAGGTTTTATCCCCATCGGTATACTGTATAGGTTCATCAATGTGTTCATACCCAAACATTCTTTTCTTTCTCGCTATTTTTTTGTCTTTAAATTGTGGCGGGATTTCATAACTACTTTTTCTACAAACGATCGAGCTTGTGCAACAGCTTCTTCAAATCCTGTATTACAATATTCTTGTATCCAGGTACAAAAAGAACGCAAAATGTCAATGACGCCCTTTAATTTAACATTCACCGACTGCCATAGTTTGTTTATATTGTTGACCCGTAGCAAAGTTTCGTACCATACGTGTACTGCTACAAGAAACTCAAAAGTGAACATTTCATTTAAGATAGCTTTAACAGTCACTCAGAGTTTCAGAATCTTTATCTTGTAGATCATTTACACAATCCATGATATTATCAAATTGCAAAAATATCGCTTTAACTGCTCCAATCCGAGTCTCCCATCTTGTCTCAGACATAGCTTTTAATGTCTATTTCAGTTTAGATTTAACAAGCTCCCAGCGTTTACATATATTTTATTTACAAAAGCCAAAAAACACTTTAGCAGTTACAGAAGAGTGTGCTGATAACCACAAGGCGTAAAGAATTCTCTTGGATTAATATTATATAATTAATAATAAAAACCCTATGATTTGAGAGTTCGTAGAAAATTTGTTAGTTTGCAGCAGATAAAATCAAATTTTTAATGAGTTCTGTGATGTTTAAGAATTTTGTATAGTATTAAGCTTATTTGGTTTACTTTTTTATTTTGGGAAATCCAGAAGTGCACCTTTTTAGGTTCGATGACCTATTTTTTGCGAGGCCCTAAAGGGCGCGAGGCCGTGCGTCGGCAGTCGCCGACGCCTAGCTACGCCACTGTATACTTGCATACAATTGAAAAGCGTTGTTAACAAGATTTATCTTACTAACAATAAAGCATAATTGACTTGACTTGACTTGACTCCCAGTGTCGGGCATGAGCCTTTGCAGACCAGGGAAAAAATTCCTCCCCAAGGTCTATCTAAAGACAAACAACATCCACCAGGTACTAGCTTTAGGGATCCTATATGCACTGTGGCAAGAATCACAAACTATATTAGAGGCAATAATAATAATAGCACAGCCCTGTCTGCTGCTCCGGAGAGGAAATGGATATATGTCGGGAATCTCAACTCTGATTGCAGCGTGGAGGTGGTTAGGCTGCATCTCGAGGCGAATGAACTGGCACCTTTAAGCCTGGAGAAACTTGTCACGAGGCACAATCATATGGCTTCATTTAAAATTGGTGTTTCCCGGATATACAGGACAAGGTTATGAAGAGTGAATTATGGCCTGTGGGGATAACTTTGAAGCCTTTTACATCTTATCATGCTGGTGGAGTTAGTCGTGGGAGACAGAATTTTCGCGGAAGGGGTCAGCAAAACCAGAAAAAGTAAACAAACCATCTAGACCCTTAATGCCTACTATGAAAATTTAAGAAGTATCAACAACAAACTTCTTGATGTGAGATCCTCAGCAGTAGTTGATGAATTTGATATGCTATTTTTTACTGAAACTTAGCTGAGGAGTGAGGTGGGCGATGGAGAAATTGGGCTTCATAATTTTACTTTATACAGGTGTGACCGCTCAATTGTCATTTCAGTGCAAAACTGAGATACGTCAATTTTCCTAAATTCAATGCCGTGCCTAATCTAGGTACCTATACCACCACGTATATGATTATTGCGGTTAAAATGACTCGCAAGAGTATAATTTTGAAAAACCGTAAAATATTCACTTACGTCAGTTGACCAAGTTTCTTGCAAACAAATAAAATCTAACATATCTAAGTAAATATTCAGTTTCTATATTATTAATCGTATCCAAGGAAAGTCCCTGTACGTTTATAACTAAAAAGTCTGGATTGAACTTCATATTTTCTGAATGATCCGTTGACGTGGGGAAAAAAATTTATTGACACAAACGCCTCTTGGCCATATTTCGGCATTCATAATTTTGGAAAAATTATTTTGATGTACGCTTACCTTGAATGACGAATATTGGTCAGGGTACTTCGAAGACAAACTCTCACAAGTCACCTCTGGGAATCTATCCAACAAAAATTTTCTGACACTCTCAACCGTGGTGTTGGGATGTAAGCGATAAACATGCACGTCACAAAATTTGGGCACTGCTTTTAAATTTTCACTTACACTTTTCCCAATAACCATTTTGGCTTTAGGTCGAACCGATCGATGTTTTTTGCGCAACTCAATCCACGGTTCTTTATCGTCATTTACCGAATTAGTCGGATTTTCGGAATTAACCAAATTAATATAGTCACTACACTTTGAAGCAATACTCGCGCCATGTACGGCCGCCGAAAGCTGTGAGGAACTAATTTTGGTACTGTGGCCCGTATTTGGCTTATCGTTTTTTAGCGAATTTGTTGAAATTTTTTCTTCTCGCTGGGAATTTGGCTGCTGAGATTTATTTCTATTTTCTGAAATACCTGGTTTTTGTGCATTGTTTACGTTGTTTGCAGATTGATTTTGCTGTAGTAAAGCATTATCCTTTTGCAACATTTTAATAATTAATTCTTTATCGGCAATTATTGTACACTTATCCGATATAATTTTATCCTTTTCGGCTAAACGGACCTTTAAAAACTGGATTTCCTGGGTCAAAAGTCGATTCTGCGCAGTTTCGACTACACTCATGGCGGATGAAAAGGAATCATCTAGGATTTCTTCTTCACAACATAAAACACTTCCTTCTTCAGTGAGCTTACCTTTTAACCTACTACTACTAAACACTTTGAACAACGAATCGTGTATGTTAAAGCACTTCTACCACACAAATTACAGGCTTCTTTTTCAGCGGAACTATTAACTTCTATTACTATTAATTATTAACTTCTTTCCCATTGACGCCATGTACCTAAAGCAATTGCAAAAAATAAGAAATTTCCTCATCGGTTTAGTTCTGAGCTGAAGGTATTGATTTTAGAAAAAAAGAGAGCACACAAAATTTTTAAAATGTCAAAATCCGCTGAGGACTATGTGGTATTCCCTGAGTTGAGAGCATCATGCAGACTACTGTATGAGCATACCTACTATGCATATATTTCAGACATTGAGGGAGCCATGTGCTCAGATAGTAAAACAATCTGTAGTTATGTCAATAATAAAAAAGGAAAGGGCTGTTTTCCTAGTTCTATGGCGTATAGGGATTCTTTGGCCAATAATCCACAGGACATTGTGGATCTTTTCAAATTATATTTTTCATCTGTTTACTCCAGCAATCCCTGCATCCCTCAATCCCATAAGGTCGTAAGGTCAATCGATCTTGGTACTTTGCATGTCACACCCCTAGATGTTTTCAATGCCATATGCTCTGAGCAGCGGTTTGGGAATGGGCCCAGATGGTATTCCCCTGTTTTCTTAAGAACTGCCAATGTATTCTATCCACAATATTATCCAAAATATTTAATATATCCTTGTCTTCAGGTGTGTTCCTGATGCTTGGAAGGTTACCTACATTACTCATATCTACAAGAGTGGTGATAGAACAAATGTTAAGAACTACAGAGGCATCTCAAAGTTTTCAATCTTTGGCAAGATATTTGAACAGATAGTTCATCAAAAAATATATCCCCTCTTTAAAAATATTTTTTCTACAGCACAGCATGGCTTTATCTCTGGTCGCTCAACTGTCACTAATCTGTTGGTGTATGAACAACTCTTGCTGGAGACCTTGGGGAGGCGGTGTCAGGTGGATGCCATATACACGGACCTCTCTAAGGACAAGGTAAACCATCAGATTCTTTTAAACAAACTGAGCGGATTGGGCATAAATGGGGTCTTTCTTGGTTGGATTGGTAGTTATCTTCTTGATCGTACCCAAATAGTGAAAATTGGTGGTATGGAGTCTACTGGCATATATATCGCATCTAGTGTCCCACAGGGAGCACACTTTGCACTTCTTTTTAATTGTTTTGTCAATGACATTGAAGAATATATAGCCTCAAGCAAGTTGCTCTTGTATGCTGATGACTTAAAGATTTTTAAGGTTATCGAAAGTATGGATGACTGTCTGGCCTTGCAGAATGATGTAGATAATTTTACTCAATGGTGTGATCGTAATCTTATGCAGCTCAATATCTGTGATAATTTTCTTGGAATGGTATAACAAAATAACGGTGATAACCATGATAATAATAATAACTAAGTGTTCATCAATTACTTTTTCAAGGAAAATTAATAATATCGTTCATGATTATACAATAAATGACACTATGTTGGGGTTTGGAACCTTCGGCAACATGCACTAAAACTGAGCTTTATCCACAATACTGTTTCGGTATTGTGGATAAAGCTCAGTTTTAATAAATGACACATTACTTGCCCGATCAGATCATGTGAAAGATCTTGGAATAATATTTGACCAGAATCTACGTTTTGACCTTCACATTGACAGTGGTCCTTGGTTTAGTTAAGCGCACACTTGCTGACTTCAGAGGTATGCAATGCCTTAAGACTATATACTGCTCTATCATTCTATCAGTGTTAGAATATGGGTCTTCAGTCTGGTCTCCAAGCTATGAGGTTTATTAGTATAAGATTGAAAGGGTGCAAGCACGTTTTTTCAAGTTTGTGGCTTTTAAGCTGAATGTCCCATTGAACGTAATACAGGATCACATGAACTTATTGCCGCTGTCCACTAGACGTACCTATCTGGACCTGTATGTTATAAAATTGTTCACTCTTTGGTGGATGCTCTTGAGTTGTTAAGTGCTATAGGTTTCTCTGTACCACAGAGTGTGCTTCGTGTTCATGATCTCTTTAATGAATCCTTCCATCGAACCAACTATGCATTTAATTCTCCGGTACCCAGAATGAGTCGGGAAATGAATTTGCTGCCTGTGAACATCGACTTGGTTTAAACTGAACTCATTTAAAAATCAACTCAAAAATTTTCTCAGTAATTGAACTTTATTAGTGATTTTTCTGTTCCTAGAATTTTAGCTATTATGTCTTGTCTAACTTAGTATTATTAATGATTCTTTTGGCAACCACATGTCTTGCGTTACATCTTGTGATTGCATTTTTATGTTGAACTGTATGTTTTATTCTATAATATATATTTTTTCTCTTCTTTGTTATGATTCTTATGAATATATTTAAGTAAAAATGGAATTATTGTACTTGACGTTAATAAACTATTATTATTATTAAAGGGCATAGTTCCAATACTTTTATTGCAGCTTCGGGTGTCCCACAGGGTTCCAATCTGGGACCGTTGCTAATTTTATTATTCATCAATGATCTAGCTAAAGAGGTATCTAATTGTAGGATTTTGTTTTTTGCCGATGATCTAAAGTTATACCAAAAAGTTGAAAACATTCAAAACTTTATTATTGTACAGAACAATTTAAATAACCTGGTTACATGGTCTAACAAAAATGGTCTTAAATTTAATGCTGATAAATGTTTTGTTCTGTGCTTCTCTAGGAAAAACATCAATATCAACTATAATGAATAGTTTCGGCGGTAGGATCCTTGTGAAACATCGTTATATCCCTAGTATCATTAATATCAACTATGTTTATAAAATGAATGGTAGATCATCAGAACGGGTAAAGAGGATGTGAGATTTGGGGGTAACATTCGATTCAGAATTATCATTTAGACTGCACATCTCAAATATAGTAAATAAAGCCTCTCAAATGTATGGATTTGTTGTTAGAAATTGTAGAGCTCTCAGGAATGTCGGACGTATAAGGCAATTGTTTATAGCATATGTCAGAAGTATACTTGAGTATGGGTCGGTCATTTGGTACCGGCATTAGTCCAGAATAAATGTTTAAGATATTTGAATTATAGAGAAACTGGTAATTACGATCTAATTATATCTAAGGAAATATTAAGAGAAAAATATAGATTACCCATGTTAGAAAAACGCAGACAAAGAGCAACAATAACATTTATATCTGGTTCATGATATGATTGATGATCCAGTTTCTCTAGAACAGTTAAATTTTTATGTTTCAGGCTACAGAACAAGAAACTCTTCAATCTTTTATGTACAAAATGCGCGTACCAACAGTTTTAACAACTCTCCAATACAAAGTGAATGTGACTTGTACAATATTATTTTTAGTGTCTTGAAATATAGACTAAGAAATAATGTGTACGATTTAAGTAGATTTTTGATTTATATGTCAACTTGATGTCTACTTGCTCCTACTCTGTAATTGGGCTGATTGGCCTGTAGAGTTTGTAACAAATTAAATAAATAATAATAATAATAATAATAATTATTATTATTATTAATAATAATAATAATAAAATCTTCTTTATTTCAGATTATGTTACAGCTGCACACATTATATAGTAAAGCACAGTACAATGCTACAAAATCACATAAAATAAAATGACGTCACACACTCACTTCTAACTTTAAAAATTACATTCAAAAAACTCATTTAAAGAGTAGGGTTCCATGTTAACAATTAGAGATTTTAAGGTTTTTTTAAGTCTATCTATACTCATTTCTTTTATTGTGTCGGGCAACTTATATAGTTTTAAGCATACATAATACGGACTCTTTTCTGTTGGCGATAGCCTATGCACGGGATACATCATATTTTGACTGCTTGTATTATAATCATGATTGTTAACATCAAATGGAAAATAATTTCTATTCTTAAACATAAACATTAAACATTCATAAACGTACAGACCAGTGGCGGCTCGTGGGCAAATATTACAGGTGTTCTGTATAAAAGCATGCCACCGAAAGGCCCTGTCATATGAGATTAGGATATGAAGTGAATTATAAAATTATTATTATTGGAACCTTATTATTCAAATATCAAGTCGACCCTATAATTCTTTCTTAAAACAAATTTGTCAATAACTTTTTCATTAAAGTCCGTAATTTTTCGTATCAACTCTGTTTCAATAGAAGCCCGCAGTTAAACGATCCATTTTATCAAAGTCTACAGTCTATACAATACAGGAGCCAACTAACAATAACAACAAACAAAAACGACTCAACTACTACAAACAAGACAAATCAAATGATTAATAATTGTCTTTTCTAATTAACTGTATAAAATGCCTGCACTTATATTTGTAAAAACCCACAAGGACTGTCAGGAATGCAGCTAAATAACTGCGCAGCTAAATTAAATAGCTCATTTCTGCGAATTGACAACTGTATCATTCTTTAGGTTGAGAAGAACAGCTGTGCACGAATAATAGCAGTCCAGATAAGGGCATTCAAATGTCGTCGCGAGGAAATTATGTAAAATTTACTGGCTAACTTTAGTCCGTCTTGGGGGTTGGTAGTGTATGCTTGATACGCGATGGCCTATAATAGTAGCATTCCAGGCCGAAAATCGAGTGTTTTAATTATTTGACATTATTATTATAAGGAATCGTTAATTATTTAGTGTAAGGATAAGCAATTAGTCAAGTACCTTCCCGAAAATTTTTGTTGTTCTGCAGCTCTGCAGTTCTTATGTACCAGCCGCCTCTGGTACAGACCATAAACAGTCATTATTTTCAGTGAGCTAAAAGTTCTCCTACAAGTATCATCAAACTCCAGTTTCAAAATCAATATATATCGTGATCTATACAATCATAAGCCTTTGAAAGGTCTAAGAACATTCCCAATGATAAATTCTTGTTCTCTAAACTTCTTAATATTGCTTGGGTAAACTGAAAAACCGCAGTCGTTGTTGATCTACCTGCCAAATATCCATGTTGCGTGTCTACAATGACACTATATTACTCATATTTCTTGTTTCATAATTATGAACATCCTCGTGAGTCGCAAACATATCAAAATTTCTCCTTAAGTAGAAAAGGTTCACAAAGATAAACAAAGATGGACCCATAAGTACCCCGACCCCTTAAACGCTGCCCTGCAGTCATCCCTGAATCCAAGGCCGGCCATCACTCTCACCGCCTCGCGCTGAAAACGAAAAACGCGATGAGCACCAGCAGCTCAATATCACGCAGGAAATGTGGGAGTGAAATATAGTAAAACAAGCTCTCCGTAGTAGGCTCGAAGAGACATGACCTGAAAGGCCCCGAAGCCGAATCAACGATTTCTCTAGCTTTAATGAAAGTTCAATAATGTGATGATCCCACTGAAGACCCGGATCAAGATACACACCCAGAAACTTCAATCAATCAATTCTTTATTAGTGTTAATATACATGTAGGTTGTGGCACACACACTAAAGGGAGATCCTATGACGTTCGACGAGCGGTGTGTGTGCGAAGATGTTGATTGACACGATGCTTGAATAGTTGTAGGTTGTAATTAGGGGGAAACAGACAAAGGAGTTCTTGTAAAGCGATGTTCTAGGTGTTGCCAGTTGCACGACGAACTGGTGCGCTCTTGCCGCCTGTCGCGACTGTCTGCGTTGCCAGGGGCGGGATGTGGCGGGCCAAATCCTGGGAACATCTGCCGTGAAAGTAAAACAGGGACATCTCGGCCACATGTCTGCAGTTTTCCAGACTATCCAGGTTCCGGGTTAACTCCAAGACGCACAGCTCTCTTCTGAATTGAATCCAGCAGCTTTAGGGTGTGCTTTGGTGCGGCACCCCATATGTGTGAGCAATATTCTAAGCACGGTCTTATTTGTGCTTTGTAGAGCAAGAGCAACTGCTGCGGTGTATACAGTTTTTTGTTGCGAAATAGCGCACCAAACTTCTAGGAGGCTGATTTTGCGATGTTAGCAACGTGGTCATGTCAGGACATATTGCTGTTGACCGAGACACCCAGCAGTCCGATTGACGAGGATGAAGGAATGGTGGATCCTGCCATAATGATGTCATGGTCTGCCGTATTGGCCCTCTTGGTAAACGTGGCTGCTTGGGTCTTTGCTACATTGAACTGGGCCAAATTTCTGTCTCTCCAAGTTTGAACATTCTCCAGGTCTTCATTAATTGCTGTAATCTGCTCCTGTCCGCGGTGATAAGTCTCAGTCGCTGGTGAAGGTTTTCTGATCTAAATTGGGAGACAAGGGTACTGTCATCTGCAAAACTGTAAATAGGATTATTCGTTTCGGTCAGCAGGTCATTAATATACATGAGGAACAGAGTTGGTGAAAGTCTTGCGCCCTGAGGCACGCCCGCGTTAATGGAGAATGTGTCTGAGATGTATCCATCAACTGCAACGTGCAGAGATCGGTTCTTAAGGAAACTGGCAAGCCAGCTGCAGAGAGCGGCTGGCAGTCCGAAGGACGGCAGTTCGTTTAGCAATCCATCATGCCAAACTCTGTCGAACGCCTTCGAAATATACAAGGCAATCGCTCCAGACTCCGTAGTTCTCAATTGCCCTACTCCATATATGAGTGACATAGGCCAATATATCTCCGGTTGATCTCTCTTTGCGAAAGCCGTATTGATTATCGCTGATTATTCTGTTGTTCTCGAGGTTCTTGAGTAGTTGCTGATTGACTACACTTTCCATGACTTTGGAGATTATTGGAAGCAAGGCAATTGGGCGATAGTTTGAGGTATTCCGTCCGGTCCTGATGTCTTTTGTGTATCTAGTTCTTTAAGGATTTTACGAATATCACGGTGATGAAACTTGACTTCTGCCATGGTAGTGTTGATGTTCGATATGGTGGGGAGAGCCTTGCCTTGGGGGACGTCTAAGGTAGAGTGCGATGAAAACATTTTGGCGAGCGTGTTTGCTTTTTCCTTTGCTGTAGTCGCCGTGATGCCACGTTCGTCTGTCAAAGGTGGGCGAGACGTTTTTGTAAAGTTACTACTTACTGCCTTTGCTACCGACCAGAAATTCCTGGAGCCACTGGGGCATTGCAAAAATTTATTCCTGATCCTTTGATTGTGTTTGTCCTTAGTTTCGTCGATCACACGTTTGCATTTGTTTCTCGCTTCGACAAAATAATTGCGATTTTCAGCGGTCTGATTTTGCTGCCAGTACTTGTAGGCTTGCTGTTTCTTATCTACAGTTCTTTCGCATTTTCTGTCGAACCAGGGCTTTCCTTTTGACGGTAACTTGATGGAATTTAGGATGTATGTTTCCATTTCTGAGGAGTTTACTTGCGTAATCTCTTCGCAGCAGACTGATGGGTCGTTAGTGCCAAAGCAGACGTCGAGCCAAGGAAAATCCATGTAGCCCTTAGATCGTCCCAGTTGAATTGTGTGGGCATTGAAATCTCCCAGAACCATTATTTCGGAATTGAGGTGAGCGACCTGTATTGAGTCAAAAGTGGTAGCTAGTGTTGTAAAAAAGCTTTGGTAGGCTCTATCGCTGGGAGGGCGATAGAGACAGCATATAAACTTGGTTAATCCCTTGGCGGTGAACTTGAGCCACATGACATCAAGGTTGTTCGGTTCAAGTGTTTCCTCGCGGTGGCATGAAAGGTCGCTTCGGACAAAAAGGCATATTCAGAACTTATGCCTAAATCGGGATAGGGGTAGTTTACTGTTAGGGATAGGGGTAGTTTACTGTTGGTGTAGAACATACTTGTGTTTCTGTAAGGGCTAGTATATCTGGTCTATTTGCTTGTAGATGTTGGTGTACCGAATTTATGTTTGTATTTCGGCCTTTTATGTTGCAGAAATCTATTCTAAATTGGTTCGGTATCTTTGCGGTCTGTGAAATGCGCCACCCGGCGCCCGGAGATCCGAATGGCCGGGGAGTTTACCTCCGGAATATTTTGATCCTGGAAGCACCATCATTCCCATATATTCCTGCTGTGGAACCCGGAACCACCAGCGCGGAAGCGGAACGTGATTCGGAAAAGCTACTTAGCACTTCCCAGTTCTGGTGGGGCGGTCTTTCTCCGGACGATGCGAATAGGCGTATGCATCTACCACCTAGGGCCGCTTCCACTGGGAGCATCGGCCTCAGACTTATTCATTTGGTGATCCCTGGTCTGACAGGGGTAAGAATGGGGTTTGTTGGGTCACTCCCCAGTGATCAGTTCCAGACTTTGTACTTTGGTGTGGTCCAGCCTGGAGGAGGACGATGGGATTTGATGGGCCACATCCCGTGGCAACCCGGAATGGCGAGGGCGTCACACCCCGTAATTATACTGCTCTCACCAGTTTGACCTTCCTGCCTGCTAATATAATGCAGCCTCTTGCCACAAACTGCCATTGATCAGCCCCGGACTTTGTACTTCGGTGTTCTTCAGCCTGGGGGAGGACGATGGGATTTGATGGGCCACATCCCGTGGCAACTCGGAATGGCGGGGGTGCCACTCCCCGTAATCAAACTGCTCTCACCAGTTTGACGTTCCTTCCAGCTAATACAATGCAGCCCTGCTTGTAACAAACTGTCATTGATCAACTCCAGACTTTGTACTTCGGTGTTCTCCAGCACGGGAGAGGACGATGAGTTTTGATGGACCACATCCCGTGGCAACTCGGAATGGCAGGGGCGTCACTCCCCGTCATCAAACTGCTCTCACCAGTTTGACGCACCTGCCTGCTAATACAATGCAGCCCCTCTTCCCACAAGCTGTCATTGATCAGCCCCAGACTTTGTACTTCGGTGTTCTCCAGCCTGGGGGATGACGATGTGATTTGATGGGCCACATCCCGTGGCAACTCGGAATGGCGAGGGCGTCACTCCCCGTAATCAAACTGCTCTCACCAGTTTGATGTTCCTGTCAGCTAATACAATGCAGACCCGCTTGCCACAAACTCTCATTGATCAGCTCCACCCACGGCAATAAATAAAATGTAAGGACAGTTAGGTAATTACACGTTGAATACAATTATTAAAATCTCTTATTTAAAACAATACAAACAATACAGTATATATTGTGAACTACTAAAATGCACAAACCTACTAAGTAAATATCACCCTGTCCTGAGTTTGAACTTGAACTTGAAAAATGTTGTGTAAACATTCACAGTCAATTATAAACAACTAGAGCGTTCGACGGGAGCGATTTTAGTCCTTAACGTTGCAGCCATCAGCATTTTGTAAAATATAAAGACGCAAGCAAACGCCAAATTCATCAGATTTTCGGGTCTCTCTTAACACCGCTCAGCTAGTTAGTGCAAGCACACAGGTGCCTATTCTGCTAGTAGTTCTATCCCGCAACCTAAATACCTGAGAGCGCCTGTACATAGGTACAGGGTGAACAGGTAGGACACGGTCAGTAAGGTGGTTTTTAAAAATAGTGCAAGTGCCTAAGTAATCTGTGTCAAACTTAAATTAAACTACTCCGTCATTGAGAGACGCTAAAAGACTTACCATATAAATATTGTTACGTTTTTCCCGTGGCCTGAACGAAATTACAACTTTTACTATTTTAAACTAATACGCTTTATTCTCTACCACTGTATACAATTAAACACACTAAACTACTCTTATAACTTTACAACTAATAGCTCTTTACAATTCAACACTCAATGCTTAACTAACTCAACACGCTTTAGGTCTGCTACTTATATACAATCTCAAATCTATGACGAATACTCGGGAAGAAGCGAGGCCACTCTATATGATTCTCGACCAGGGCATCGAGATAATTCCACAGTTCCTGAATCTTCGCGGCCGGCAATGACTCATACATAGACGCGGCAAGGCCAGTTCTATAGGGTAGCACAAAAACATTCGGATGGTTGCTAGCCGTGACATTGTCTCCCTCTTAAACCTGATCGTCCCGATCAGCTGCTTCATGTCCGTGATATGCTTTGAGCCTGTCGAGGTGGACAACTTTCAGTTTGCTTCTGGGGCTACGTTGAATTCTATACACTACGTCATTAATTCTTTTGATGACTGTATAGGGCCCTTCCCATACTGGCGTTAGCTTGGGAGATCTTACTTTCTTCCGTTGTGGACTATATAACCAGACTTTATCATTCATCTGAAATCCCATAGAGTTAGCTTGGAGATCATATCGAGCCTTCATTCGGTCACTGGCGAGACGTTCAAACGGTAGTCCCACATCATTCTGTTTCATCTTTCCACTAGATCTTCTCTGGGGTCCTTGACCTGAGGCACAGGTTGAACACTGCTTTGCTACCAACCACATCCTGGCAGTAGTTGACCCAGTAAAATCTGTCGCGGATCTTGTCAATCATTCTGTTAACTCCGAGATGAGCACCAAAATTTCCATGATGTACTTCTTCCAGAACTTCCGATACCTTCTTCCTTGGTACCACTAACTGCGTCTTCACTACTTTTCCATCGGCGCTTTCCCAGGCTCGTTTAAGGAGTCTCTTTTTCAACTACCAGGGAGTCCCACTGAGCCCACAGAGATTTAAAAGTAGATCCTTTAGTTGAAATATCTCTCCAGCTTGGTCTTGGTTCACGTACTTCTTTAGCTTTTAGCAGTAGTGCTATTTCACTATCCTCAAGCTGATCTTTTTTTAGTTGCTCTGTGGTCCACTGCTGATCAACTTTAAACTTGGTTTGCCTGATGAGAGTGATTTTTTCTCGTTGGTCTATTCTTTGGCAACGTTTATAATTATCCTCGCATGACCTTCTGGATAAGGCGTCTGTATTATTATGCCATCTTCCTTCCATGTGCTTAGTGTTAAAGTTATATTGTTTTAACCCTTCCTGACTTTGAACTGTTAGCGTCTCTGGATGGAGATGTAGACCGTAGTTGTAGTCGACAGTCTCTCTTGAAATGCCCCTCCTGCCACATATATAGCACTGATTTGAAACATTTCGGTTACGTGGCCTATATTCTAGTGTCTCCCGGAATCTTTGTACTTGATAGTCTCTTTTGAAATGCGCAGTCCTGCCACATATATAGCACTGATTCGAAACATTTCGGTTACGTGGCCTATCTTCTAGTGGCTCCCGGAATCTTTGTACTCGACAGTCCCTTTTGAAATGTCCAGTTCTGCCACATCTATAGCACTGGTTTATAGCATTTCGGTTACATGGTCTAACTTCTAGTGGCTCCCAGAATATCTGTACTCGACAGTCCCTTTTGAAATGTCCAGTCTT
This sequence comes from Pissodes strobi, assembly GCA_016904865.1. Classification (NCBI taxonomy): domain Eukaryota; kingdom Metazoa; phylum Arthropoda; class Insecta; order Coleoptera; family Curculionidae; genus Pissodes; species Pissodes strobi. The sequence goes on along the minus strand of MU182962.1, from coordinate 83,722 downwards.
GCCACATCTATAGCACTGATTTATAGCATTACGGTTATATGGCCTAACTTCTAGTGGCTCCCGGAATCTCCCCGTGGCCTGAAGAAGTTCGGTTAATTTCTTCAAAATACCGTCCATCTCAGTTAGTTCACAACTGTTTCTTCCTGGATGGATACGTCCCTGATTGCTGGCTTAGAGATGTTACAGGACGCCTCGATTTCTACGGCTCTACCCAAAACTTCACGGCTGTTATCAAATTTGGCTAGACGTAGCATTTTCTGAGTTTCTGGATCTCTGATACCATCCACGAAATATTGGGCAGCAAGTTCCTCTTAAAATTCCTCTGTTGCTCCCGGGTAGGCCAATTGAATGAGACGTCTAACGTCTACCTCCAACTCTTGCAGGTTTTCACCAGGCTTCTGATGTCGAGACTTTACTTGTGCCTGATACAGTTGTCTTCTGTGTTGGTCGCCAAATCGTCTCTCCAGGTCAGCTACAAGTAGGTCATATTTCCCTTGTTGACTGATGGGAATGGTCTGTAGTAGTTCCAGGGCAGATCCACGAAGCGCTACCACTAGTGACGTAGCCATTTCTTCGTTATTCTAACGGTTAGCATCCGCAGCGGCTTCAAATTGTCTTCTGTACATTGTCCAAGATGTTTGACCGTCATACGTTGGAGGTTTTATATTCTGTCCTGTGGCGAATACCCTCTCGGTGGGCCCTTGATCTGCTTGAAGATTCTTCACTTCTTTCTATACGTTTTCAACTTCTTTTTGTATATTGCCTACTTCTGTTTCAAATTTCTCATTTTGACCGTCCAATATTTTCTGTAATTTTTCTTGCTCGCCTACAACTACATCCAGCATCCATTTCTGAAGTTGATCCTGCTCTATTTGCCTTTTATCTTCTTGGTCTTGTAAAATTTTCTGAAGCCGGTCCTGTTCTTGCCTTTTACGTTCATCCTCTTCCCGATCCGCTTGCCTTCTACGTTCATCCTGTGCCCGTTCCGCTTGCCTTTTATCTTCTTGATCTTGAAATATTTTCTGAAGCCGGTTCTGCTCTATTTGCTTTTTATCTTCTTGATCTTGAAATTATTTTCTGAAGCTAACCCTGTTCTGCTTGCCTTTTGTCTTCTTGATCTTGTAAAATTTTCTGAAGCCGGTCCTGTTCTGCTTGCCTTCTACGTTCATCCTGTTCCCGTTCCGCTTGTCTTTTATCTTCTTAATCTTGTAAAGTTTTCTGAAGCCGGTTCTGTTCTATTTGTCTCTCAGAATTTAGATTTTCCATGAAATCGGCCAACATTTTATTTATTTGGTCCATTTCTGCCGTTTGTTGCCTTGTATTGACCATAGAATGTTATAAAATCTTCTCAGAATCCACCAGTCAAAACGGCCTCGTTGACGTACTTGTACCCTCTTCTCTCCTCGAAGAACACTTCACAAGTCCCGTTTCTTCACAATCCGACTTCTGACACCAAATGTTACGTTTTTCCCGTGGCCTGAACAAAATTACAACTTTTACTATTTTAAACTAATACTCTCTTTATTCTGTGCCACTGTAAACGCACCAAACTACTCTTATAACTTTACAAGTAATAGCTCTTTACAGTTCAACACTCAATGCTTAACTAACTCAACACGCTTTAGGTCTGCTACTTATATACAACCTCAAATCTATCACGAATACTCGGGAGGAAGCGAGGCCACTCTATATGATTCTCGACCAGAGTATCGAGATAATGCCACAGTTCCTGAATCTTCGCGGCCGGCGATGACTCGGCAAGGCCAGTTCTATAGGGTAGCACAATAACATTCGGATGGTTGCTAGCCGTGACAATATTATAACAAGTACATAAATAAAAGACAACCCAGCTCGCATAAACTTTATTAATAAAACAGTGACCAAGGATCTAGAAATACTTTAAACCAAGCCTCCCTCGAGAAGACATGCATTTCGTATCAATTGGGTATAGTGTAAACTCATTTAATTCTTCTATAAACAAAACACGCATTTATTATTGCTCGCGTATAGTATAACCAACCGTTGTTACACTATATCTACATTAAAGCTTAAAAATTCTTCCAATGAATAGAAGGCATTGGGGAGCAGCAGTTGGTTGATTTTTCCCTTAAAAGCTTTATTTGATTAGGCAGTCTGTTGAAGAACTTTATGGCTTGGTACCTAGGACCGCTCTGATACCTTTTCAACCGACAATAGTTCGAAATAAAAGTATGCCTGCCTCTGGTGTTATGTTCGTGGGCGTCCACATGCATCTGATTGTTTTTTTTAGATAAAGCTAAGAGTATGTATAGACATGGAAAGGTCAATACTTTCAAGTTTATATAAGCCTCTCTGCAGGCTTCCCTGTAAGAGAGACCCGACACAATTCATAGCTTTTCGCTGTGTTATAAACAGAGATGAGATATCTGTAGTTTTATTTGGTACAAAATCAGTGATATGAATGTTTTCACTGGCAGAATGAACTGAAAAATGCTTGGCAAAGAAATTTAAAATCTGCTCACCATCCTCTGCGGATCGTTCATCCGAAAACATCAGTATTTCGTGTATATGTCTCCAGAAGAGCCTAGGATTAGAACCATTTTCATTTTAAAGACGATGAGCAATCTTTTTTGAACCACTAAATCGTGAAGCTCTCCCGAAATCCAAACTGGAAAATTACTTGACTTGCACCGCTTCACTGGCACAAATTGGTCAAGTACATCACATAAAAAATCAAAGAAAGTAGGAAGATGTATAAGGTTATACCTTACCAATTTCGGAGCTGTCGTACTGTGAAAGATAATGCTTGAAAACGCATATTACACCTTGGAACAGTTTAATAAGAATACAGTGTGAAAACATATTTGTATTGTTTGTTTATAAAGCTTTAACGCTACAACCACCAATTTAGTACCTCTCTTGATGTTGTACGTTCCTTTTTTTTGTATAATTTTTTAGTTTATATAACTTTATTAATAAAACAGTGACTAAGGATCTAGAAATACTTTAAACCAAGCCTCCCTCGAGAAGACATGCATTTAGTATTAATTGGGTATAGTGTAAACTCATTTAATTCTTCTATAATCAAAACACGAATTTATTATTGCTCACGTATAGTATAACCAACCGTTGTTACACTATATCTACATTAAAGCTTAAAAATTCTTGCAATGAATAGAATGCATTGGGTAGCAGCAGTTGGTTGATTTTTCCCTTAAAAGCTTTAAAAGGGAGTTCCCTTATTTGATTAGGCAGTCTGTTGAAGAACTTTATGGCTTGGTACCTAGGACCGCTCTGATACCTTTTCAACCGACAATAGTTCGAAACAAAATTATGCCTGCCTCTGGTGTTATGTTCGTGGACGTCCACATGCATCTGATAGGTGGATTGATTTTTTTAGATAAAGCAAGTTTTCGAGTATGTATAGACATGGAAAGGTCAATACTTTCAAGTTTATATAAGCCTCTCTGCAGTCTTCCCTGTAAGAGAGACTCGACACAATTCATGGCTTTTCTCTGCAGAGCAAAGACCCTTCCAGAATCAGCAGCATGTCCCAACGCGACAACCGCATAAGCCACTTGAGAGTGAAGTAGAGCATAGTATGCCTGCAGCAGAACATCCCTAATGACCACCGATCTCCATATATGGATAAGCACAAAGCGATCCAAATCATACCGATTCATGCGCCTTCAGATGTAAACAAAATAAGCTAGTTCTGAGACTGCGTAGTTTCAATTAGCAGGTTATCGATCGATTCCACGTGCTTCATCACCGCATGGCCGCGAATAAGCGACAGGTCCGGATTTTAAGAATTTGGAAAAATATTTTTGCCGTTGTATATATTACCAAAAATTTTAAAGCAAGTTGGTAGATGATATATTTAACACAAAAATTGCAAGCCATTGGTTTTTAAAAGAAATAGAATAGACCAACCTATAAAATATACAACTTTTGCTATTTTTTCCGAATCTTGCTTTGTTTTGGAGACAAAAAAACATAAACACTATTTCTTTCCTCGTCCCTGGGCGACACAAAAACCAATTAAAAAATCTAAAAATATGACTAAGTATATAATTATGTTTAAGGAATAAACCATTGATAGGTATGCAAAAAAATACTACCAAATATTTTGGTACCTACCTAATTTTTACATTCTTTATGTGTGGCATGCATTTTTTTTTGTGAAAAATATTAACTAGTTTGCCCAAAATGATATTATGACCAAGAAAATTTGAATGATTTATACTGTAAAATCTGGTGTAAGCCAGGCGCAGCACTGAAACTTGTAAATTTTCAAATATATATATTTTTTAGAATCATCCCTTTGATTCAAAAATATTAAAAAATGGAAGCACCTCCTAATAAAACCATTTTTATATGCGTTTGCCTTAAATTTTACTTTCTCTTTAAGTTAGTCTTGAATAGGTAGGTACTACTTTTAAAAGAGATTTGTAATGTTAAAGTATTTTGCATTTACACATTACATACCACAATCTGTAGACAAGAAATACACCTTTTTTAGTTTTTTAAAATATGAATTTTTGTTGCATTGAATAGCTAAAATAACTTTGGGACAAAGAAAGGTTTATTAAGACAAAACATAATGATATAAACGTTTTATTTACATTAGCTTACATTAGGTAGTAGTAGTAGTTTATTTGGAAAAAGCCAATAATACAAAATATTATGTAGGTAGTATGTACCAAGATACAAAATACTTAAGCCTATACACATGTCTAACTGCTCATGAAAACATTAAAACATTTAAGGGTAATTAGGAAGTTTCCTGAGAAATTAAACTGATTATTTTTTATTACAAGAGTGAAAAAAAAATCGATAAGTATTTTTTTATTTCAACTAAATATGAATATTACGAGAGCTATGCCAGTTTTTAGTTTTGTATATGTAGATATACTGTGCATGGTGTGAAGTAACAATTCATGTGTATTGTGACGTCATAAGCACATTTCAAGGCGTTGTATCTGCCTCATTTTTCGCCTTATGAAAAAAAGAAAAAACACGTTTCCACTTATTTTTCATGGGCTCCAACGAAAAATTGATGAAACTTCCTCATTGTTCCGTATACCTGTTTCTGCTATTTTACTAGATTTTTTTAAAAGTCTTTTACAGACTGCTTCTATAGGTTCAATATAGAAATAATCCGTGGGGGAAGCTTTAAAATCTTTTTCCAATTTTTACACCCTTCTTTTATTTTTTCTTTACCTTTACAGATAGAAAAGACATACAAATTGTACTTTACGTCACTTTTCTGTCCTAAATGTTTAAAAGAAGGGGGTAAATATTGGAAAAGAAATTAAAGCTCCCCCCACGGATCATTTCTATATTATTGAACCCATATATGTAGTATGTAAAAGAATTTTTAAAAATCTTTTAAAATAGCAGAAACAAGTATGGGGAACAATTACCCATCTAAGGATCTAAAAAAACTGTTTGGAGCATCAAAGCTCCTCAACAAAGTAAATTAAAATCCATCCTACCTATAAGAAGACTCTTTTAATACAAAATGATAAAACTGAATAAACTCACTGCTATTTATGCATCGTGATTTATGCTAAAGGTCAGTAAATAAACCCTTTTTAAGACATTATTCCCATATTTTGTATGTTATGCTGCAGTTATCCTTAAGAGAAAATTATACTTACGTAAAATAAGAAATTTCTGGTATTCTACCCTTATTTTGGCAACACCAAATCAAGTACCGTTGAGTATTTTCTTTGACCTTGGTAGTTAACGCCATTGTCTTTTAAGGTCTTTTGTCTTTAAATCCTATTCCTAACGTCTACACCAACTTATACACTAACAAAATACACTAATAACGAACTATTATAATAATAAACTGAACTAGATGTCCAAAAGTAAATTAGTTATTTTCAACGAAAACGATAATATAAACCACTCAAACGCACGTACGTACTTCAATAACTGAACGAAACGAAACGCCGAAACTGAAACCCATTACGGCAAACACAGAAAAATGAATTATTTCAAGCGCAAGCAACAAGCAAGGTCAGAGAAATATTTTTGATTACCGAACTGTAAAAGCTTTATCAGCTGGTTTCGTTCTGTCGCTTCTCGGTGTTTGTGCGCAGGAGTAAAACTATCCTATTTTCAGTTCTGTCCGACGCAGAACCCGGTTTTTTCCCCCATGATTGGTACGATTTTTCGACGCATGCAGACGGTTTGTGCTTATCCATATATGGAGATCGGTGCTAATGACACACTAACCCAAACTAACCCAAGTTTCTTAGCATGAAAATGTTAGTGTTAAGTTTTTTTTTTAAAGGTGCTCAATGTGGATATTCCATCGTAGTCTCGGATCTTGGTGTACACCAAGGAACCTCACACCACCATCTAACTCATCACCCGATAATTGTCTCATGGAGAATATAACGTTAGTTGTTTTAGCTACGTTCAACAAAAGCATGTTTCATGCAAACATTTTTCAGCGCTAGACTGTGCCTCCATCGATCTTCCCTGCAAAGCACTCTTGTCTTTATGCTTACAAATCAGAGTGGTGACGTCAGCAGAAAGTGTCCATTTAATTCCCGTGTCAGCATAAGGCAGATTATTGATGTAAACCAAGAAGAGAAGAGGCCCCAGCACCGACCCCTGTGGCATACTCACAGTCACCAGAATACTGTTGGATACTGAGTCCCCAGCACTAACCTGCTGCGTACGGTTTTGCAAGTACGAATTTATGAGTTTAAGACCAGAGGTACTTGTGTTGTAGGCTTTTAACTTATTTAGCAAGATAGCGTGGGAGACAGTCAAATGCCTTACTCAGATCACAAATGGTGGCCGAGGCGTACTCAGATCGTTCAAAAGCATCCTGTATATACGAGAGAAGGTCCAGAATTCCCATGCCAGTATCCAAGCCCCAAATTGAGACCTTGAGAAGATGTTGACCTCAACATAATTTAAAATCCTTGATACCAAGCATCTTTCAAGTACTTTTGAAAGTATCGGGGGCAAAGAAATCGGCCTGTGATTCGATGGGTCATTGGCATTGCCCTTCTTATAAATGGGCGAAACCACAGCATATTTAAGGGAATCTGGAAAAACCCCCACATTGATGCACAGATTGATAAGTTTTGTTAATGGAATATCCATCAGATTTTTTATTATTGGTATATGAGGAATATTAAGACCGTAGAAATCCTTGCTAGTTTTGTTTTTTAGACTATTTATCTAACCTCTACAAAAGATACATTTGAAAATGATAATCCACTCACATGTGTGGTCTCAAACGTTCTCACGAAGTCATAGGGTTCCGGGTTGTCTGGAGGCTTTATAGTTTTTTGAATATCATGTGCAACATTGATAAAATAGTTATTAAATTCATTTGGAGTGCTATTGTTACTATTTTGTTTATTGGCGGGGCCTCCCCGATGTTCGTTGATAATCTCCCACATGCACTTTATTGGATTACTTGACTTTTGTATTCTATTGTTATTAGAACTCTTTTTGTGTGTGGAAATAGTTGATTTATATTTTGCTCTATAACTGTTTCTGTCATTCTTAAACCCAGCAGTATTTTAGGTTTTACAAAGATCATTCAAGAGTTGAAGGTTCTCTCTCGTTCGTTTTAATTAATCAGTTAAGAAAAAAGTTGAGCCTTTTTGTTTGTGTTTTATTTTAATTTTTTTCTCGGGGAAAACTTTGTTTTAGTTATCATGTAAATGCTTAATAAACAATGAGAATTCACCATTGATACCATTGATACTAAAGGCTGATTTTCACATATAGGACTGTGCGCCTACCATGCTGCGGCCGTCGCGCGTCTTCTCTTTTTTCACAATAGGACTGTACGACCGTAACACGGTCGTAGCACAGTCCTATATGTGAAAATGTAAATATGGGCTGCAGTGCGTTTTATATGGAAGATATAATTTTTTGATTTACAGTGACAAGGACAGGGTAGGTGCACGGTAGGCGCACAGTCGGTGCACAGTCCTATATATGAAAATCAGCCTTAATACTGTCATTGTCAATAAAGCTCCAGTCAACCCTCTCTATCAAGTTGTAAAAATTCAACTTGCCCTTCTCAATTAGAGGTCGCACCAACCTCTCAACATCACAAGCAGACACACCGCCCACATGGTGTATTTTAATTATTGCCTGCGTCAGGTGATCAGAGAAACTATTGCTAACAATACTGACCACACAGTCTTCGGTACACATGTTAATAAATATGTTATCCAGGCAGTTTGAATTTCTTGCTGCTTCCGACAACATCTGATGCAAACCATGTGACATGAGCACGCCACACAACTCTTGGGTTCTGAGGTCGTTTGTCCCAAAGCGTACATTAAAGTCACCAACAATTATTCTATTACAGGGATTAATATTCTCTAGGCAGAGTTGAAGTCTTCTCAAAAACGTGTCAAAGCAACCTGAAGGCGACCTGTATACCGTTATTATATTTACCTGAAACTAACCTTAACTGCCACAGAATTCGACAAATTTTTCAATACTTAATGCGATGCTGATGAAGGTTTAAATTCGTGAAATTTGTTTCCAAACATTGCTACTCCACCACCCCCGATGCAACACTCGAGCATAAGCGCTGACACAAGGAAGGTCTCCAATTGCCACTGTCTTGACTTCCTCCTCTGGCAACCAATGTTCGCTGATACTTCACTCTGTCTACGTCCGAATCAACCCCGCTTAAGTCTCTCATTGAGAAAACCATCCTTTCAATTTTTTATTTATTCAGCAATAATTTATTGCTACTAAACCAGCTGCTTTCAGCCCTCTCCCGTGCTTCCTTGGACATAGTCAATGAAGCCTTTACAGTTTCTGCAATATTTTATAACCGAGCGCATTAATGAACAACATAACAGGTTAAAGAACTGAGCACTAAGGTCACTTCCATATCTAGAGATAAAACCCACCCGGAATCATCTTATTAACATGTGATTTGAAAGTTAACGACCATCAAGGAGTACGCCCAAGTACCGAATTTCTGAAACCGATTCCAGAACCGCCCAATTCAAAAAATATTTATTCTTAGGTTTGTTATCAGATCCGCCAAACGAGATGGAGCAGATGTGTGACAGTCTATCTTCTCTCTGCAAAACTACTGATCATTTAAAATCAGTTCTTTACTTGTTCAATTCAGCTGGTCAGATACAAGCTTATCAATGAGTTTAGGTATGGCTGATGGTTTCGCAATATCCGATAATTACCGATATCTTGCCTGTTTCCTGATTTAAAAATAGGAGTCAGATAACTAGTTTTTCAATAATCAGGAAAAATAACCTTCATTAAGTGATAAATTAAATATAAAATGCAAATATTTATATAACGAATAATGCAACTTCTTTTGAAAACTTGCGGCATGCTATTTGGGCCAGGAGAATTAGACATTCCTAAATTGCTAATACCATCGAAAACATCAGTCGGTGTTATAAACAGAGATGAGATATCTGTAGTTTTATTTGGTACAAAATCAGTGATATGAATGTGTTCACTGGCAGAATTAACTGAAAAATGCTTGGCAAAGAAATTTAAAATCTGCTCACCATCCTCTGCGGATCGTTCATCCGAAAACATCAGTATTACGTGCATTATTAATATGTCTCCAGAAGAGCCTAGGATTAGTAGGTATTTTTTTGTCTAATATTATCTAAATCTAAATAGTTCACATGCCTTATAACTAAATCCAAACATGTAGTTCACATAGCCGTAAGGCCCGTCAACCTTACGGCTTTCTCGCGGACTAGAAAATACTGTGTAATTCTGGTAGGAACCATTTTCTTTTTAAAGACGGTGAGCAATCTTTTTTGAACCACTAAATCGTGAAGCTCTCCTGAAATCCAAACTGGAAAATTACTTGACTTGCGCCGGTTCACTGGCACAAATTGAGATTGGTGAATATTAAAAACTAAGACGGCAAAGTGGAAATTTATTAAACAGCTTGGATTCTGTAATCACGAGAATTGAAAACCAATGTTAAAATTCAAATGTCAATATTATGATGCGTTGAATATTTTGAAAATAGTAGAATTTAGATACTCCTCTTTAAATAATCCTACTAAAGCAGTTTTATCCTCAATACTGAAACACAATTTTTGCACTCGACGCGCGTTTCGCCAACCATGTTAGCATCATCAGGAGATTATTAAAACAGTTTTAATCATCTCCTGATAGTTAGCGAAACGTGGGTCGAGTGCAAAAATTATGTTTCCGTATTGTGGATAAAACTGTTTTAGTGCATTTTGCCGAAGGTTCTAAACCCCAGCATAGTTAAATAATCCTGTTTATTTTTAATAGAAATGAGCATTAAGTGGTTTAGCTATTTGTGTTTACATTGTTAAATGTTGCCTTTATATGCTATAGATGGAAGATGTATAAAGAATCAGTGGAGGTTGAGGTGACAGAAGGAGACGCTGAATTACTTGTGAATAATTTAATTGTCCAAGGTTATGACGTAACTGGACAAATTTTGACTCTTGATGGAAATCCTGTTCAAAATACCATAATAGCACTGTTCTCACAGAAATCGGCAAGTTTTATTTGTGTTTGATTTTGTACAAACTAAAATCCATTGATTTTTACAAAATGGAACAATATTTGACCTGATATTCATGTCTTTCCAGGATGAAAATATAATGGTAGAGGACTGTGAGAAAAAACAGATTTATGATATACATCCAATAGATCTTTTTGTGTGCTATGTTAGTTCAGGCCCATCAGGAGAGTTTATTTTTCCAGTAGTTCCTTCTGGAGATTATTATGTAGCTCCTTACTACATAGAAGAAAATATTTATTATCAGCCTGATAAAATTGAGTTTTCCGTGGAGCATACAAGTGTTGTGTTGAATCAAAGTTTCCAGGTAATCTTCTAAATAAAATAATGAAAAATATTTTTTAGAAATAAAATTTATGGAGGTGAGTAAGTAAAATGTTCCCATCTTAAATATTAAAACGCAAGAAATTTAATTAGGTGTGTTATGTGACAAGCAAGTGACTGCAATAACAGAAACGTGAATCTGATAATCAACTATTTGAGAGTCTACCCAAAGGAACAAGTAGTGTATTCATGAAAGGGATCCTCGGAAGGAGGTAAAATCCCTCCTCCGGGAGGATTTGCTCTCATTGTGAAATAAAATTTTGCTTCCCTGTATAGCCTTAATACATTTCCTATTCTTGTCTACCTTAAATATACAGACAAGACATGAGTGTTTCATTGGAGAAGGCAAACTCCTTCTTCGGGGAGGGCTCTCTTTTGACATGAAATAAGATTTTGCCTCCCTGTAGACTCAATACATTTCCTATCCTTGCCTACCTTAAAGATACAGACATAAGACATGAGTGTTGCGCCAGAGGAGGTAAAATCCTTCTTTCGCGAGGGCTCTCTCATGAGGGAGAAGGGAAGGGAGAGTTGCTCTGATATTAAAACAAATAACTTCTCAGAATTTCTCAAGTATGTTGACCTTGTGTTATATCGCCTTTCAACCGACCCTGGCTTTCTCCCCTTCCCTCTTAAGAGGCCTGTGCACCGGACCGCATGGTCGAATTCTAGACTAGTGACTAGGTCGCGCCGGTCTAAAAACGTTCCCGACACGATTGTGTCAGAGGTATTATAATATTTCACTCACGCGTGGCCCTCCGCTCGCTACGGGGGCTCAATCAACAAGAACTAACCAAGGCAAACCCAAACTAACCGAAAATTAAGAAAAAAAGAAATTAGTAAAAAACATAAACAAAACATCGATCTCTAGACGCTTGTGCCACGGGGGCTTAACAAACAAAAACTAACCAAAACCAACCCATGGCATATCCAAAATGAAGAAATAAAACTTTTTATGAACAAAAAAAAGTCGCAACCAACGGGAATCGAACCCTAGATGCCCGCATGACAGCCAAAGACGCTGTCCATTACAGCACTACACCGCTTGGAAAAACTTTGCTGAACCGCCACGACATGGGTAATTGTCATAACGCAGCGCCCCCTTTAGGTGGGCTTGCATAACCTCGCGTCGCACGCAGTATTTCGTCATCGGGAACGATTTTAGACCGGCGCGACCTAGCCGCTAATGAATTCCAGATTTGCGTCTATCCAACGCAGGGAGACGCGGTTTGTCGTATGTGGCACCGGTGTCATCAGAAC
>MU182962.1:47118-71597 GCA_016904865.1 Pissodes strobi | reverse complement strand
TGAAATATAATTTGATTTTGGAAGAGAATGGTGTTCCAGGGCCGGGTTTAAATTGTGTTTTTTTATTTAATAAATAAAGCGCGACGTTTGTAGGTATTTTTGTTGATAAGACGGAAATATTGGTGGATAGAAAATAGTGTTTTTCAAGTAAACACAAGGTAACACGGCGAAAAGTCAGTAACTTCTGCCCCCGGTTTCAACACTTTTATTTATATTTTTGAAGTGAAAACTTCTTTAGGCGCGTTTTGCGTTTTTTCCTGGGTATTGAATTCAGTAAAGCTATCACGGGTCATGCTCGGAGCCGTCACGCTCGGATATGTATGGCATGTTCCCGTATAGGTAGAGGGCTGAAATTTTCAGGGGATGTAGCCAGGGTAAAAATAAGATCCTGGACGAAACCCCCCCCCCCCCCCCCCCTTGTTTGGCCAAGGGAGGGGGGTAAAGGAAAAACTTAAATAATTATTTTCCGGAGAACGGGGTCGAAATTTTTATGGTAGATGGGGGGCCACCTTAGACCATACGGAGGGGATCGGGGCTCTAATTTGGGGGGAAACCCTTTTTCGCCCGTATCTTTGCAACGAAGGCTCGGATCGAAATTCTGACAAACGATCGTGTGGTCTTAGGCACACACACATTTTTTTTCCTTTTTTCTCACTTTTTTTCGCTGGAAATCGCGTTTCTCAAACTTTTTGAAGTGAAAACTTATTTAGGTGCGTTTTGCATTTTTTTTCTGAGGGTTGAATGAGACCGAGCCGTCACGCTCAGATATGTAACGTAACTTCACGCTCGGATATGTAACGTAAGGCTCCTTCTACTGGCATGTTCCTGTATAGGTAGAGGGCCGAAATTTTCAGGAGATGTAGCCGTGGTAAAAAGAAGATCCTGGACGAAAACGGGACCCCGTACACCCCACCCCCCCACGTTGATAATCCGGAGATCGTTTTTGGACCTCTGCTTTAAATGTATTTCTCGTTCTGTACGGCTGACCAGTAAAGCTATCACGCTATCACGTAAAACGCCCCCCCCCCCCCCCCCCCCCCCCGTTTGGCGGGGGGGGGGGGGGAGAAGGAAAAAAACGGGAAGAGGTACGGGGTCGAAATTTTTATAGTAGATGCGCCCCATGGGGGGCCGTTTTTGACCGGGGCTCTAATTTAAGGGGGATTTTTGGGGAAAAACCGTTCCCGTATATGTAGAGGGCTGAAATTTTCAGGGGATGTGGCCGAGGTAAAAAGATCCTGGACGATAAGGACTCCCCCGTGTGGCCAGGGGGGGGAAAAGAAATAATTAATTTCGGGAGAACGGGAAGAGGTACGGGGTCGAAATATTGATGGTAGGTGCGCCCCATGGGGGGGCCACTTTAGATCCTACTGGGGACCGGGGCTCTAATTTAAGGGGGGATTTTGGGGGAAAACCGTTGTTCGCCCGTATGTCTGCAACGAAGGCTCGGATCGAAATTCTGGCAAACGATGACCCCGCTTGCTAAAGTTTCACTTTTATGGTGTGATCTTAAGCATACACAATTTTTTGTTTATTAATTTTTTCTGCATTTCGTTTTATCACTAAGTTTCCGAACAATTTTTTCCTTTTTTATTATTATTTTTTCTATTTGGTTTTATAATACTTTTATTAACTTTCCGAATAATTTTTTGTTTTTGGTTTTTTATTATTTTTTCTTTCTTATTTCGTTTTATAATACTTTTATTAACTTTCCGAATATGTTTGGAAATTATGCTGGAACAAACATTAAAAAAATCGTCAAACTTATCACCTCGTCTTTTTTTTGAAGTTGGTTAAAAAAAAGTATTCTACCCGTACCAACCTATATAATGCTAGTACTCGAGACACTGATGTGTAAACATATCGACATAATCGACATGAAAATCTAATACCACCTTCGGCCGCGTGACGCCTGAATATAGGCAACCACATACTTGGTTGTAATTGGTTGCCTATATTCTGGCGTTAGAATGAACACGTTTTACAAGGAAGCGATGAAGTAGACTGCGCATGGTTATGATGTCACATCCGCTTTCACACTTCCTACATTTTCCCGAGATTTACGGCCGCGTAAGATGTTTACACATAAAAAAAGGGAGTTTCTTGGAAGAAAAGGGCATCGATTCCGGTACCTCTGTTATGTTATGCGAGCGCTCGACCATCTGAGCTAAGCCGCAGATAATGGAAATGTGTGCATCAAATGCATCAGCAATTTAATTAAAAGTTAATAATTGATTTTTATTAATTCAGATGTGTTACCATCAGCATCATAGACCACTGTTTCTAATGTATTTGTTCAATTATCTCCTCATCCATCGTGGGAGTAAAATAAAAAAAAATTGGGCGAGTCTGCTAGTACTCGAGACACTGATGTGTAAACATATCCTATATCGACATCATCGACATGAAAATCTGATGCCACCTTAGGCCGCGTGACGCCTGAATATAGGCAACTACTTATTTGGAATTGGTAATTGGTTGCCTATATTATGGCGTTAGAAATAACACGTTTTACACTAACGGTTACAGACAGCCTGCAAAACACATTCCCGTCACAGATACCGCCTGACGTGCGTTGTTTAATGTTTACATTTGTAACGTTTGCATTAGAAAGTCTAATATTACACTTCACGCATAACCCTCCGGTCGCTTCGCTCGCTACAGGGACGTAATGAACACAAAACTAACCAAAGCTAATCCAAGGCATGCCCAAAATCAAGAAAAAAACTACAAATATAACCTTAAGAAAATAAAAATAGGATTAAAGCTAATCGTAAAAATCAACGCGAGCGAAGCCGCGGGTAAAAGCTAAAAGTGTTCTATGTTCTTTAAGATACTCTTGAAAATATCTGTATAAAATTTAATGATGATCGGTTTAGTAGTTTACGCGTGGAAAATAGGATTAAAACTAACCGTAATAATCAAGCCGAGTGAAGCCGCGGGTAAAAGCTAAAAGTGTCCTATGTACTATACTCTTGAAAATATCTGTACAAAATTTCATGATGATCGGTTAAGTAGTTTACGCGTGGAAAATAGGATTAAAACTAAACGTAAAAATCAACGCGAGCGAAGCCGCGGGTAAAAGCTAAAAGTGTCCTATGTCCTTTACTATACTCCTGAAAATATCTGTACAAAATATCATGATGATCGGTTGAGTAGTTTATGTGTGAAAGCGTAAGAAACAAACAAACAAACACATTCGTATTTGTAATACCCGCTCACATAGGCCCTCACTTTTCCGTCCCCACCTATGATTTCCGTCCCATTTGCCGAGATTTACCTTCATACCGCCGCGTAAGATGTTTTTACATCAAAAATTTACCGATTTCTCTAAACCCAAAAAATAGAGGACAAAACAGAACTAATATACCTAATATGTGCGTTTTTTCTTAACTGCTTCTGGGTATTAAAAAATAACAATCACCGTCATAAAGTTGACACAAATGTTTATAAAATAGTCTTTAAAATAAATTTGCACACGATGCTGAACACGTACTAAAAGCCGACGTCATTCTGTTTGTTTACTGCTAAAATTAGCTAAGCAACGTGTCACAGGTCCTAGCTAGAAATATTCTTGCGTTCACGGGCGGCAATGCGCTATTGCCAGTTTGTTCACGACTACTGAAGTTATTATAATTGTTTCTCAAAATCACCTTTTGTAATTTTATGAAAAAAGTGAAAGAAAAATGGCAAATCCAACTGGTAAGTTTATCCATTAAATACTTCAAAGAATGTCCGTAAAGGAAGATTTTTTACACAAATATTTTTTTTCTAAAACTAAAAAAAATCTAAAATTTTCGAAATTTTTAAGGACATAGCGATGAGCAGTATTATATTTCTAAGATATTCCCAAATTTTCACTGAATTTAATGCTGCCATTTTCCCGTAGTTGTATGTACCGTTTTCCCACTATAATAGTCACTGAATAATCCTCTTAAATATTTTGTTTAATAAAAATAAGCAGCTCTGCAGTTATTTTTTTAATTTAAAGTTTAGTGTTCTAGGGAAGAACTCAATTTAGCAAATCAAGTACTAAAAAGGGTCCATTCAGAAATTGTTAGCTCATAAATAGTTAGTACAAAAAAAAAGTGAAGTGCAGTTGAAAGAAGAATGTCCTATTTATTTCAATCCATCGCAAAAAGACAAAAATTGGACACCAAATTCTGGCATTAACTTTTTTTATTGCTTAACAGAGGGGTTACAAAGAATGATGTTTGCCCGTTGTGTAGAAGGCTTTGTGAGTTTATTAATATAAAATATACTAAGCAAAAAAGAGTTATTGTGAAGGAAACTAAATCAATTAGAGATTTTTAGGACATTATTCTGTATGATTATGATAATGATGAAGATGATGAAATTTATTTATTTATTTATTTATCAACGTGCTATTGCCCAATATAAAGCAAATTTACAAAACAATTGGAAACTAATTAACTAGTTTATATCCTAACTTATGTATCACAAACATATAATTTAAATAATTTGAAATTATTAACAAATAAGATACTTAGTGACACAACAAAATATACAAGATTACAGAAAGTAGGAACTTTAGCTGAAACAAAAGTAATTAAGTTTTTATTTTTCATTTTGCTGTATACAGGAGTGATATAATGTTTTGGAAAACATCAGACCCTCGTTGATAGTCTTTTAATTGTTTTTTAAATACTTTGTGATTTTGAGAACAATCCAAATTGGCTAAAAAAGGTATAGTAAGTCTAGCTAATCTAGTCAAAAATGAGTTTTGGCCATCGTTTGTGCGATGGGAATTTACCTGTAAAGAGTGATTTAGTCTGGCTTACCGAGGGGGAACATGAAACCCTATTTTACTTGTGAGCTCGGGCCCATGAGAATGAGAGGAGTAAATTATAGAACGCAGCAAGATCCCTGTGCGACGGATTTGGAGGGTAGTTATTTGAAGTGAATTTTCAAGATCGAAGTGGTTTATATTTTCAGATCTTTGGTATTTCTTATATGCAATATATCTCAGGAACTTATGTTGTACTCTTTCGATAGCCAGAATATGGACATTATAAGAGGGAGACCATACTGAAGAACAATAATCCAAATGTGGTCGCACGAGAGAACGGTATAGTAATTTGATGGAGGGAATATTAAGAAAAACCTTGGTACTACGTTTGATAAAGCCCAAGATTTGTAGTGATTTAGAATCTGAAGTGTGGTGAAAGACAAATGATTATCAAGCATCATTCCAAGATCATTTATTTGAGAAGCCAGTAATAAAGAGGATCCTTTAATATTATAAACATGATTTATAGGAAGGATTTCTTCCTCAGCTGAAGATCATTAATTGGCATTTATTGATGTTAAGTTCCATTCCATTTTGATCGCACCACTGAGTTAGACAGTCTAAATCAGATTGGAGTTTGTTGCAGTCACGTTGATCTTGGATTTTTATGTAGAATTTCAGGTCATCAGCAGATAGTAAGAAAAACAGGATGCAATATCATTAACGTAAATATTGAAGAGTAGAGGTTCCAGGTGTGAACCTTGTGGAACATCTCATGGTATTTTAATTTCAATACACTGAAAGCTCTGAATACGTACAATTTGAATTCTGTCTGTGAGGTAGGATGTCAGCCATTCCAAAAGCTCTCCCCCGAATTCCTATATTTCAGTTTTTTTATTAGGATTTTAAGATAAGATAAGTTTAGCTTAGTGGAGCGCTGTGACAGAATTCCGAATTGTTGGTTCATGAAGCCTTTCAAACTAGCAGACAGGTAGTCATAAACTAAACTTTCAAACACTTGGAATACAATTCAAGATATTATGGGCTTGTAGTTGTTGACTTGAGACAGCAGCTCTGCAGTTATTTTTTAAATTATCATCTGATTTTAAAATGGGGGAAATAAAGCTAGATTTCCAATAAGTCGGAAAAGTTCCAGTTTTTAGGGATAGATTAAAATTAATATGAAGAGTTCGAGAAAGAAGCTACAATGTTCAAAGAGAAATGGTGGAAGACCGTCAGGACCTGGTCTCTTATTTAAGTCTAGAACAGATAACCTTTCATAAATTGATCAAATGAATATATTGTACTGCAGAAGACTGATATGTCATCTCCTTGTTATAAATTTCTTAAATAAGAGGGGACTTTATGTTTATAAGGATCATTGTTACTTAGGATCATTCAGTCGCTTTCAGTTCTATGTATTAACAGTTATGATGCCATCAGTAAACAGTGATTTGGATGAGAATGTGAAAAAGTTAGAAGAACAATAATTTAGCCAATGATTTGTAAGTATAATCCATCGAAACTTAACTGGGCAAATATTAAGTATGACCATCCATCGTATAGCAAGAATTATGAATCATATTGTCACGACTAACAACCATCCGAACGTTTTTGTGCTACCCTATAGAACTGGCTTTGCAGCGTACCGCGTCTATGTATGAGTCATCGCCGGCCGGCCGCGAATATTCAAGAACGCTGGAATTATCTCGATGGCCTGGTCGATAATCATATAGAGTGGCCTCGGAATACTTCTCGAGTATTCGTGATAGATTTGAGATTGTATATAAGGAGCAGACCTAAGGCGAATGGGAGTTCAGTTAATCATTGAGTGTTGAATTGTAAAGAGATATTAGTTGTAAAGTTATAAGAGTAGTTTAGTGTGTTCAATTGTATACAGTGGTAGTGAATAAAGAGAGTATTAGTTTAAAATAGTAAAGTTGTAATTTTGTTCAGAACCCACGGGAAAAACGTAACAATATCGTAGAGTATTTGGAAAAAATATATAGCAATCACAGACTTCTACATTAATTGTACCTCAATATACCAAGCTTGATACCGCATAGGACAGAGCTTAATTGGATTGAAATTGATAAGAAATAACGTGATATATTAGAAAATGAAAAATTCATTATGAGATATAATTATGTTAGTGCATACTCAAGTAACCAATACGCAGGGGGCAGTATGATTTACATTAAGAAGCACATAAAAGCCAAATGGATAAAAAGTGTAGCTGTGGACTCAAATTTGTGGTTGTGGTTGCAATACAGGCACTTTATTCCCCTAGCTCAAGTGATGGTCAGTTTATCAAAGAATTGGAGGAAATTTTGCCCGAGTTATTATTAAACGAGGGAGCCTTTATTGTTATAGGGAATTTCAACATAAACGCAGCAATGGAAACATACTACTAAAAGAAGCTTAAGAAAACAATCAAAGAATTAGGTTTATACCAGCAAATGAGTAAATTTACCAGACTTACAAAGGAAGCAGCGACAATGATAGATTTAATAATAACTAATACTAAAGAAATCATATATGAAACACATTTAACACCTAAAATAAAAGACCATGTCATAATAACAATAGATTTATGGACAAAAATGAAAAAAGACATTGAAGAGAAAATAACACTTGATTTTAAATGGTTTAATGAACTTGCACATCAACTTGACCTGATGGGCAAGGTATTATGGGGGCTATTGTAATCCTAATACTATTGGCGATGGATGCCAATTTTTTACGTTCGATTTTAAGATGTAACTACTTGGCAAATGGTGCTGTACGACGGTATACAAACAAGTTAATATTTACCAAGTAAAATTGAACTGCAATCAGATGTATACCATTTAATCCGGACGTCACCAGTCCTCGTAAATACTCAGGCAGCACCGTCTGCAATCGAACACCAGGCTTCGCTCGTCTCAGGGAGGGTTTGTTCGATCTATCTTTTCCCAGTGTCAAGTTCCGTAATGTTGTAACTAAATAAGGAATTTAATCAAAATAAGTAATAGTCTAAGTCGTGGTTGGACACCACCAAGTTTACTTTTGTTGGCAAGCCCTATCGATGTTAAATGGACACAGAAAAAAAAAACTTGGAAATAAAAAGAAACTAAATTCAAATTCTATTGTCGAAATACGTAGACAGTTACCTGTCGTAGACTACGCTATCTGCTTGGTCGCCATTCAAAAACCTACATACTCACATACACCCCCAAATAATACCAAGTATTTGAGGCCAATACTTTATTTTAAATAATAAAATATAGCAAGCTCCTCTAGCCTATTAAGTAGTTTCCTATGCACAGTTATTGACTACTAGACACACCCTCTTGTCAACCTGATAGCCTAAATCGAAAGTTTGAAAGGTGTCAAGCGAAAAGGTTATAAACAATACAGAAAATTCCAACCTCTTGTCAACCTGTCAGTCTAATTTAAAATTTGAGAGGTGTCAAATAAAAGGTTATGCAAAACAACAACATAACACGAAATTTACAAAAATGCCAAACTCGGCCCCAAATATCTACTTGAAATTCTACATTCGAACAACTTGAAATCACTTACCCATAACTTGGGGTTTAACAAAACTTCCTGGGTATATTGAGAAGGACAACGGTCTATATTGCCATTTCGGCGGTTGCTACAACTTAAATCCCACGCAACTGACCTTTCCTCCGGATCACTAATCGACTTCCAGTCTACTTAATATACAAAATAAGGACACTCCTCGAGGACTACCTCTCTACCCAAGGGAACTTCTTTGGCTACTCAATAAACAAAAGGCGTCCAAAATCAATAACAACAGTTTTTCTTCTGTTTCCTCTCCTCCTACTGGATCAAAATATCGGAAACAAATCTGTAAACACGTCAGTCACTATCAGCTGACATTCAACTAAAAATCCTCATATGTCATTCAAAATACTACCTGTCAGAAACTCTAGACAGGTACGAACTTATCGAGAAAAGACAATAGAGATGGTCGACCAAGTCGATATTCCTTCCTAAAATAACATTTATAAATAAGATAATTTTCACCCGTAACAAAGGAATGGACTCTTGACAGACCAGTGGAACAATCTTCACAACTTTTAGTAACTAATATAACTAGTACCTTAAATGATCATGCACATCTAAGGAAAACTAAAATAAAACAAGAGTGAGCCAATAAACAATGGTGGGCACGAGAAATAGGAGAAGATATCAAGCAACGGGTCATACTATACAGAAGAGCAATAATAACACAAAAGGAACAAGTCAGGATTGACTACAGACAGAAAAAGAATTCTATAGTAAGGGAAATCCAACAACAGAAAAACTATTACTGGCAAAGAATAGACAAAGCAATAAACGATAGTACAGGGATGTGGTAAATCCTGAAGGGTATAACAAGTGATGAAACTAAATCTTACCAGAAAGGTGTTTGTTTGAAGGATAATTAGTTATTGGTGGCAAAATGATCTCAGAAAAGTTTAATAATTATCAGTGGCGGCTATTCAGGTGTGGTAGGTGAGTGCCACTTCACAAAAAGAAATAGAAAATATACTAAGATTTTTCAATTTATAGTCTTTATTTTTAAACAAAAAATAGGATATTTTATAATTTATGAACTGCTGGCGCGAGCAGTTTTCTTCCGTTATCAAAGAGTATTGAATTAAAATGAAAATGATCAAAAGTAAACCATTGGCGCGAGCGTCTTTCTTCACCTTCAATTCAATGGCGGCGATTGTATCCAGTCTCCTAATTCGAGTGTATTGCAAGCTAAGGACGGGCGGAAAAATAGCCCGTCGCGCGCGCCGGCCACGGGTCACGCGTCGAATGTTTACTCGCGGCTTTTTTTTTATCAGGTGAAGTGCATTGCATGTGTACGTAGACCCCCTACACTTGGAATTTATATTAGACGATTACCTTTTTAGAAAGCTTTCGCGCGTACTTTGTAGATATAGATAGAGAGAACTTTTTGCGTTTGGATTTTTGACTATTAACTATTGATTCTGTTTTTGCTATTTAAACATTTTAAAATTAAATCAGTTAACGATATTGTTTGTAATTTGTTGGAAACCTTTTTCAGTAAATGGGCAGATCAAGACGAAAGAGATCTTTTAATTATACTGGTCGGCCGATGTTTGATCTCGCATGTCGAAAAAAAACTACTTAAATGTGGAGATCGTGGAATGTTAATTTTAAACATGATCTCTTTTTAAGTTACAAATGACTTTGTAGTAGCCAAACTTTAGGAAAATTATTTTGTTGGCCTTGCTTGTTATTTTTAAATAAAGATTCCGTACGGAATAACAAGGGTACGCGCGTATGGTTAAGGTCTCTACATCATTACCCAAACATGATTCTGCAGAGCATATTAAAAGCGCATTTAAAAAAAAAGTTAAAAGAATCCGTTTAATGACTTAGTGTGCAATTTGTTGAAAACTCCATATAGACGTTGGACAGATGAAGATAAGAGGGACGTTGTATTGCAAGGGAGACCTACTACTATTATTTTAAACTTAGAAATAAAAGAAGAAATAAAAAAGTGGCAGATCATTACAATAGTAGCACTGCGTTACTATAATTATTTTGCTGGCCGTGTTTACTGTTTTCAAATAAACATTCTGTTTGGAATATGGACGGATTTACAGATTTTCTAAATATTAACTAGACCGTTGCGTAAATACGGGGAACCTGGGGGAACACTTAAAATGCCAGTTAATGCTTAGAAATTTGAGCAAAATCAAAATGCGATCGCCGCCGATGATTTAGAAGATAACGCTAGACTACATAAACTCTATTTTAATGAAAAATAACGGTAATAATTATTAATTCATTTTGGCAGTTTGGGCGTGGTCCTCAAAAATGTTTCGCCTACTCATTGCCTGTGGCGCCTTTCCCCCTATAAGTAGCACTTTACCATTTTTCAAAGCCGCGAGCCGCCACTGAATTATTTTATAATTAGTTTAACACACACAACAAATGAGTTGCCATGCAATGAAGACAATACATAGATATCATTTCAAGGATGAAAACAGTGCAGAGCAGTATACATAATTTCAGGCAAATAAAATTTACACAGCTTAAAAAGAATGTAAATAAATGAATAAATAAATAAATAGTTTATTAGCGGACCACCCATTTTAGATTTACAAAATAAGAAACCAGATACAGAAAGAAAGATACAGACAATGTTATTTTAAAAGAAAGAAATTCGCCAGTTTTCTCTTTAATGAGTATAACGAGACATGGAAAAAGTCCAGCTGTACAACTGCACCAATATTATTCGCTTCACTACAAAATCTTGTTAGAGCAGATGACATACCATAGTTCGTTCTGTGAAAGGGTATATGGAAAAGAGTAAGCTGTCTTAGAGCTCTTTGTGGAACGTGTAGGGAAATTTCGCGTAACAATTCAGCACAGTTAATATGTGAGTTTAGAATTTTATATAGGATGCATATGTCTAAGAGAAGTCGTCGATTTTCCAAAGAAGGCATATTTAAAAGTTTCAAAATTCCAGCGCTAACTATGTCTTCTGCCCTAATGCCAAGCTTATAACCTATCAATTTTAAAAACTTTCTTTGCACACGTTCAATCCTATTAACATTTTTCTTATAGAATGGGGACCAAACAGGACAGTTAATATGTGAGATCTAACACAGATCTGATATATGAACAATACAACACCCTAAAGCAATCTATATTCTTAAAGTCGCATAAAGATCTTCGAATAAATCCCAGCAACTTCAAAGCCCTATTGGTAATATGCTCAATATGCGTATTAAAATTTAAATTCTTGTCAAACCATACTAGATCTTTTATAGTTTTGACTCTCTCTAATTCTGTATCATCAATTTTATAATTATACATTATAATATTTATTCTTTTACAAAACTGCATTACCTTACATTTACCAATATTAAGCTCCATTTCATTCATCCTACTCCACTCGCTCAAGCCATCCAAATCCTGCTGTAACTTCACACAATCATCCACCGATTTAATATCCCTATACAATTTAAAATCATCAGCATACAATAAAAACTTAGAGTTTCTAATAGAATTTGAAATATCATTAATAAATAAATTAAAAAGGAGAGGTGCCAGATGAGAGCCCTGTGGAACCCCAGAACCCTATGAAAAACAAAAAAATTAACATGGAGGGCATAAACACACATATATTAAAATTATCATTTGTGTCTATAGGACAGCAGTTTTTAGAAGTATCCAAAAAAACATAGAAAATGGATAGTTCTCCAATACATGGAAAATCTCTATTGCCACTCCAATTCAAAAAAAGAGAAACTCAAATTTATGTCAGTAGTTGATGGAAACTATTATTAAAAATAAGCTGGTTGAATATGTGGTAGAACTAAATATCAAGCCGGATTTAGAAAAAATCATTCTTGTGAGACGACACGGAAGTCTGCATTTGGGGATAACCTCATAGTAGATGCTGTTTTGCTTGACTTCAGAAGAGCTGTTCAAACCATAAGTAGACCTGTACTGATTAAGAAACTGCAAAAACTAGTGGTAACTGGTGAGGCATTAGAATGTATTAAGAGTTACTTGCACGAATGAATTCAAAGAACAACATATAATGATAGGGAATCTGTAGATAAGGAAATTACCCGCGGTGTACTTCAGGGGACTATATTAGGTCCAGATTTGTTTATAATATACATTAATGACTTAGTAAATTGGGTCAAAAATGATAACATACATCTATTCGCAGCTGATACCTTATACCCCTGTTGTTGGTAAAGAAGTAAATGAAATTATAGAAATACTAAATGAAGAACTTGAAAGTATCACAAAGGGCTTGCAGTTAAATAATCTAAAACTTAATGTTGATAAATCCAAATTCATGATTATAAAAACAAAAAGCAAATTACATAATATGGTCCCCAAGTCAGTATAAAAATAGAAATTGACTGCTCCGAGTTATGGGATAGTCGCTAGACATAAATAGTTCAGACGCGTAGACGCCAAAAAACACGGCTCGCCAAAAAAACAAGTGATGTATTTGACCTTGGCTCACTGAACTGAAATATCAGTTATACAAATAGAAAAAGCAACTGAATTTAAATACCTAGGCGTCATAATAGATAAATACCTCAGATTTAATAATAGCAAAAAAGTGTATGCAAAGGGACGTGTGCTTAATGATTTTACTGTGTGGACAAAGACGCTAATCTATAAGACTATAGTCCATCTATATTTATGTTATTGCTCGACGGTGCTATTTACTTTAAACAATTCGGAACTCGGGCAATTACAAAAAAGACAAGTGAAGCTTTACAAGTGATACTGAACTGTGGCAGGTGAACGCACATTAAGACAGTGTTGGAATATATAGGGGTACTGAGTGTCAAACAAACTATTTACTTACAGACACTTATATTTATTTTTAAAAGTCTACCAGAAAATTTGCAACAATATTGTTTACAAGTTAATGCTATTTATGATCGAAATACAAGAAATACAGGAAATGTCTATGTTAGGACTGTACAAAGAACATTTGATGAAAAAAATATATTCCACAATGGTTTAATAATGTATAATAATCTACCTGAGTGTGAAACAATAGAATACATTGACTGAATTCAAAAGAAAGTGTCAAACAAATATAAAAAGTATGTATCAATTTAGAATGGACATATGTTGTATTCAAGGGAGTATCTAATCAAAGAATAATATTGTTATTGAGTAGTATAAAAAAATAATTATGATTCTTCTAGCTTGACGCTAAGACTAAAGTTGTTATTATTATTAGGATTTAGCCTTACGGCATTTGCACTCCCTCTAAGGGGAACATTCACTTATCCCAGATATCCCGGATATCAAAAGGATTAAGTTCTGAGGGAACCCTTTCCATGTTATCGAGTCCTTGGTGGCATCTACAGATTTCCTACAAATTTTCGGACGGTACGGGCTGTTGCGAGAAGTACTGCTTTCTGCATCAATTTGAAGAGATGTTCGCTCAATCCGAGTTCCTTGATGTTTATAGCAGGTTCTTTAGAATGAGTCTTGTTGATAACACAATGATTGGCACCGCTCTTACTCTCTTCATTCCCCATTGTTGCCGGATTTTCTCGTGTAAATCTCGATATTTGGCGATCTTTCCGGCGTGCTTGACCTGCAGATTGTTGTTGGGTATGGTGATATCGATCAGCGTGGCTTCCTTGGCCCCCTCTTCCGTCTGCAGCAGCAACAGCTTGTCTGCTAGTTTCTGATAGATTATCTTTGCAACTGCATCGTGCCTGACTTTATATTCTGTTGCTGCGAACGTTTGGCATCCTCCTGTAATATGCTGAATGGTCTCAGTGGTTTGACAGCCGTATCGACATCGATCATCCGCCACCGAAGCATCTCCAATTATGTAGTTTCTGGTGGGAATCACTTGATCTTGAAATGCCAGCAGAAAACCCTCGGTTTCGGGGAACATTTGTCTTGAAACTAACCAATAGTTCGACGCTGTATTGTCGACGTGATCCTGGGTAGCCTCATTCATGCCTCCCATGTAAGGGCTTTTCCTTTCACACTCGTATTTTTTCAAGGTCGGTATGATGGCGGTCTTGAACCTGGTGTTCTTTTAAAAGCAGTGGTGTAGAGTCATTTACGTTACAAACTGCCCTATGAACTTCTGAGGAATTCGCTTTGCTGTGAAAATAATTGCGCAAATTATTTATTTGACGACCCAATTGTTTACGTAGATCCGCTAGACCTCTTCCACCTAGATGTCTTGACAAGGTTGTTCGCTCCACTGCGCTCCTCGTATGGTGTTTATGTGCTCTTGTAAGTAAGGTTCTTGTTTTCCGCTGGAGAATTTCAATGTCAGTGCCGGTCCATGCTACCAGTCCAAACGAGTATCCAAACGTTTTATCCTTCTAGTAAATTCTTCTGTTAATTCAGCCTTCATTGCGCCATGTGATATGCGCATTGCTTGTTTCATTCCGAGGTCCTTGTAAAATTCATCTCCTTTCATTGCCTCGATGTTCTGGCCGTCCCTAAGTTCAAAGTGACCTGAACTTACTTTACCTCGTATGATGTTCACTGTACGGCACTTTTCCAGTCCAAACCGCATTCCAATATCCATGGAGAATTGTTCTTCAATCTTCAACATTTGCTCTGGCTGATTTTTGGTAGTTCCCATAAGTTTTAGGTCATCCACAAATGATAAATGATTGACTTTCTCTTCTGCCTCGTTGTTGTTTTTGATATTGTATCCATATGAAGTAGAATTCAGCTGGTGGGATAGAGGGTTCATCGCAATACAGAACCATAGGGGGCTGAGGGCGTCTCCTTGACATATACCTCTTTTTATTGGTATGTTTTCGGTGGTAATCCCTGCTTCATTAAGATATATTTTCGTTTGCCAAGATGTCATGGCATGCCTTAAAAAGTTAACAATGTTAGCATCAGTCTTATATATTGGAAGAATCTTTAGTGCCAAGCCACTCATGAGGCACAGAGTCGTAAGCCTTTTTATAATCGATGTAAGCCATGCATAGATTCCTACGCTTGGAAAACGCCTGGTTACAGATGACAGAGTCGATTATGAGTGGCTCTTTGCACCCCATTGAACCCTTAGCGCATCCTTTCTGTTGGTCAGCAATGATCTTGTTTCGCTCACAGTGGGCATATAGCCTGTGCGCTAAGCAGATTGTTATCACTTTGTATATCGTTGGGAGACACGTGATTGGTCCGTACTTGGATGGATCCTCCGTGTTTTCCGGGTCCTTTGATAGAAGGTATGTGGCAGCCTGAAATAGAAAGTGTGGCATATTTTCAGGATTGGCGATTACGTCATTAATTAAATTTGTTAATTTTTCGTGGGTACATTGGAGTTTCCTGAGCCAGCAGCAGCCTGTTTTGTCCTCATGTGCTGAATATTTTGAAATTTCAATGTATTGCAGTTTGTAGTCGAACCGAAACAATTAGGATTTTTTGTTGAAGTACAGATTTGAAGAAATATATATTAGATCCAATCATATTAAAAGAAATAAAAGTAGCAGAATTGGAAAAACTTCAATTAGAAGTACAAGACATGTATAAAAACTTTCTTATGTTTGAAGCTTGTCCGCGGTTCTATGCACTTGCGGGAAATTACATTGAAGCCCAATATATTCTGTGGTATGAGAACTATATGCAACATGCTTAGTATTGTAAAAAGGTTGCACATATGTGTAGCGAGTTCCTAAAAATTAAAGGCAGCATAAAGTTTTTGTTAGAACTTAATATGTTAAAATTACATTATAATAATATATGTGTATCAGGAAATTTAAAAATGTATTGAATAAAACAAATGTAAATAAAAAAATATATTTTTTATTCATTCATAAAAAATTATACATATAAAATACATCCGAAAGTTTACACATAGATGGTGACTTTGAATGATAAAACATTTTGGCGTTGAAGAGATTAAAATTTGTTGGTCATCTAATTCAGTTATTGGTTTGCTGGAATATTTTCTTAGGTAATCTGCTTTTTCTTTTCTTTTAACGTAAACGCTTCCTCAGTCAGTTTTTACAATTGATGACAAGTGGTGCAGAGGTATGTAGTCCAATCGATATAGTGGTGATTTTCATTAACCAGACAGCTTGCTTGTTGGCTTTAGGAGAAAGAGAATTTAAAGAAAATAATTGTTTGAAAACATAATGACCTATTTTTCCGCCATCATAGGCTGCCAGTTATTTAGGTAGAAACTTATTCTTTTCATCTTTAAACCTTTGAATATCCAAAACTATAACAATTTTTTTAAAAACAAAGTTCTTCTAAATTTTTAATGAAAATGTCTATTTCTTGCATATATTGTGAAGTCATTACTTTGCGGACTAATTTTAGAAACTGCTTAGAGTTGCTTTAGCTTTAACTACTCTTACACAACTAAGAAATATTTGTGCAAATGTTAAATAAATTTAATATTGCAAAAGGAATGAAAGTGGATAATATATGTAAATTTAATAATAAGAAACACTAGAAAATCAAAGTTGTTTAACAATTTTTAGTGAGTGGATTATAAGTGAAAACTTTATCATGTAATATTAAACAATATGCTGAGGTATTTTTCTAAAGCTTTGTTTGGTTCAAATTCTACTCCCATTACAACAGGCCGAGCCCGTGTAAGGATTCTTTTTGATATGGACTTGATATAAACAATGGGAGGGAGCTTTTGATTTAAAATCGCTTGGATCAAATAGAGGTTCTTCAGTTTTTGCATAGTCAAAAGATCGAAATTGGGAATACATTTCATACAATACAGCATATTTATTATTGCTTATATCCAAGAGAAGATCATTATAGGATTATCTTAAAAACTTAATTATTTCACAAGTTTATATCATTAAATTCACTCATGTTTGCTGTTTTCAAATATCTCTTTTCCTGTTGAAGCGCCAGTATAACATGACGAGGAGTTTCAACCCTTGTAGCTGTCTTAACAGGCCAATTGTGTCTGGATGCTTTCAACAGTTCCGGATATTCAACTAATTCTCAACTTCTAAATGCAATTATTAATTCTGTTCCCTTATCAATAATTTTTGTTAATGATAATTTTTGAGGAATAGCTACTGAAATATGTGGTATGTTCCAAGATAGTTTGTGGAGAGTGATTTTTGGTATTTCATTTAGATCGATAGTTATTATGACATTATTGTCGGCATTATCTCGCACAAGTATTAGCTCCTGTTTTGCGTTTAATATAACTTTCTTATAGCCTTCAAAGAAACTCACTAATATTTTAAGAGGAATGCAAATATTAATTTTACCACTTTTTTCATAAACTAATGTATTTGCTATTTTTGGTGACATTAAGAATACTCATTTTAAAAGTTTAAGTCCAAGTGATTTAAGAAACTTTTTGTTTTTACTTGTTAGTCTATTACCGTACCGCGACTACTAAGCTTAAATTTATTATGCTTAGCTTTATATGTTACTACATTTTTTTGAGTAATGAATATGTTTGAATATCGTTTCTATTATATAAAATAACCATTATGAATTTAGTTTTTTTACATGTAAGCTGAGTAAAACAGTTTCTTTTCAAAAATTAACAAAATCAAGATTCTGATCCAATATTTGAACAGTAATCTTGTCTAAAGCTTTCACTATAACTGTAAAGTAAATAATATAATAGGACTTTCAAATATTTTGAACCCTGGCGCAACGTTGGAAAACAGTTTATACCTAATATGGACAGGTCTTCCGTTCAGATAGGAACCTTCAGCAATATTACAATTTGTACATAAGGAATTAACTATTATTATTTCAGCTGCATTTTCTGACAATTTGCTTTTTGCATCACCTTCAAGAGTTTGGTTTTCAAATCCTAAAATTTTTCCAGTAGTTCCATCTTTAAAAAATAATATCTACAGTACATTTAATTTCAGAATGTAAAGTGTTATGATTGGCATATAAGCGATAAGAAATTCATTTTTTAACAAAAAATTCTTGGAAAAGTTATTTATATCACCTATTTCATAACTACCAACGGATATTTCAACATAATCGTTTTCATCACCATAATAAAGTTTATTACTAGTTTCATCAATGTTAGGGACTGCATTAAAAGTTTCAGAATGTGTTAGTCCTATAACATAATTTGAGTCTTCATCTAAGTAAATTGGCAGATTAAATGTTGTATAAAGTTCACTACTTTGAGCTGAAAGAGCTATGGTATATGACATGTCGGTTTCCACAACCTCTTTAGAATAAAGAATCGTTCATGATTACATGTTTATATAAAGAAATTGTAGACAAAGTTGTCCACAAATTGATGAATTATAATATGATTGATGGAAATCATAATTATAAAGGGCGTTATTTTTGCTACTATCGTTAAAGAAGTACGATGTTAATTCTGCAAGCAGCTTTAAACCTCCAAAGCTATCAAAATAAATAATCCGCTTATTGTGTTTTATATATGCTGTCCAATGATTTCCTGAACCATATTCATTATCCACATTAATAATGCCACATTCAATGTTATTTATTACTTTTGACAGTTTATTACGCATACATATTCCACGAAAATTTGGGATTTTCAGTAGTTTCACATATTTTTTTAATTGAAAATTTAAAAGTGGTTGGCGAGGTAGCATATTTAATAGTTTCTTGCATATGGTTTCAAATATAGTCCACAACCTTGTTTGTAAGATCGTAAGAAGTCATTTTCCAATTGACATTTGCTGCATGATTTTTTATTTATTGCGCTTTTAGCCTCATTTATTGGCGAAACAATACTTGCAGCTCCTCCACTTGGAGCTCCTAATGCAGAAAGTCCTGTAAACAGTGGAATTAGCGGCAGGAAACCATCGAATTTCGGAATTGGGATAATTCTCCTAGTAGGTTGTTTTACCTTTACGTTTCCTCTTCTGATAGACGCTAATGCATCTTTACTCGCATTTCGTAATTTTTTTTTATAAAGCGGCTTGAAATGCAATAGTCTTGGCAGTTCTCTGTTTTTTTTTTCGTTTTTCCAATTTTATTCCTTTAACTTTTCTTACCCATTTGCCTTTCTTTTGAATGCCCATACCTAATTTTGATTTTTTTTTCATAATTCCTGATATTCCTACAGCAACCAATCGTTCTCCTAAAGTAGCGTCATTCGACTTAAATCTTTGAAAGGCTCTTTCCGCCAATAACTTATCAGCTTTGTTGCGATTCTTTAAGTCGGAAAATGCATAATAAGCAATAAGCACGCATTGTTCTTTGCACGCTTCGTCCAAATAATTTTTACCCTTATCGTTTAACAACTTTGGTTCGTGGACCACAATATTTATATGTTTATATGATGGAATGTGTAATTCAGCAGGTAGTTTATCAATGAGGCTGTTTAATGAACCACCTTTCAGCTCAAGCATTACACTTTTAATAGAGCTATATCTAACATGTTGTTCCGTTATATGTAATCTTAAGTTTACAGTTTCTTTCTCCATTTAAACAGTTAGAGCTTGATCAATACTGATTTAATGCAGATTGAAAAGCAATAGTTTTCTTTATCTCCACAACGAGATCTCAAGAAAGAGGACGTACTTTTCGTTCAAATTAGTACTATAACCGACCCAACTAACAAAGAAATTAGACAAGGGATTCTTGAATTAACAAAAACTCACACTTATAAGGAATATCGAGGCATTTCACCCGTTCGTAAGAACATGTGTCTGTCAATTTGAGGGTAAATGAGATTTGGATCGTACTCACGGTCTGACTCATGAACCTACAACTGAAAAATGGAAAATTGGAGATATATTGATCGATTTTGAAAAGCAAAGTTTTTAAAGTTTACTTACAAGGGAATTTCCCGATTGTATGAAATTATTTTTTTCAAGAT
Source organism: Pissodes strobi (assembly GCA_016904865.1). Lineage (NCBI taxonomy): Eukaryota > Metazoa > Arthropoda > Insecta > Coleoptera > Curculionidae > Pissodes > Pissodes strobi. The sequence goes on along the minus strand of MU182962.1, from coordinate 51,531 downwards.
CCAAAGGTTTATACATCAAATGACCTTGAAAATTATATGGATATTTTAAAAATAACAAACGATTATAGAAGAAATTACGAGCCTAATGAACAGATACAGGGAACCATAGATACGAAATATCTAATAATAATTAAACCATATTTAATTGAAAAGAAAATACTTGAACGATTGAGCAAAATACGAAAACGATTGAGCAAACCCACTACTTCCAGCATCTCAAGCATATCTAGTCTAAGCAGTTTAACACGTCAAAGAACAACAAAAACGGGATCTACAAAGGGAGGAACGTTGTTAAATTTATCAAATAAAAAAGTTGATTATGTGTATGACGATATGAACAAATTAGTTGATATATTAAAATTACTAGTGCCTTCGCAAAAGGTCCGTCATACCGGCCATAAAAATGTTGGAAATAAATAACTATTAGGTTATAGAACACGAAGTTAAATGTCGATTGATAAATTCGGATCACACATAGTTTTCAAAAATCAAAATCAATCAATCAAAAATACAAATGTTTGTATGTTGTAAACTTTGATTTTTTTTAGCAGTGGCTAAAAGGAGTTCCTATAGCACTCGACGAGCGGTGTGTATGCGAAGATGTTGATTGATACGGTTCTTGAATAGCTATAGGTTGTAATTTGGGGGAAACAGATGTCCTGGGAACAAGTTCCACAGTGATGCAGTGCGCCGGATAACGGAGTCCATGTAAAGCGATGTTATAGGTGTTTCCATTTGTACGACGAACGGGTGCACTCCTGCCATCTGTTGTGACTATCTGACAGGCGTTGCTCGCGCCGGGATGAAGGGGGCCAAATCCTGGGAACATCTGCCGTGTAAATATCTGTAAAACCGGCCACATGTCTGTTGTGTTCCAGACTATCCAGATTCCGGGTCAATTCCAGGTCGCCGACGAGACGCACAGCTCTTCTGAATGGAATCCAGCAGCTTTAGGGTGTGCTTTGGTGCGGCACCCCGACGTGTGAGCAATATTCTAAGCACGGTCTTATTTGCGCTTTGTAGCGCTAGAACAGCTGTTGCGGTGCATACAGCTTTTTGTTGCGAAATAGCGCACCAAGGTTCTGCGAGGCTGATTTTGTGGTGTTAGCAACGTGGTCATGCCAAGACATATTGCTGTTGACCGAGACACCTAGTAGTCCGATTGACGAGGATGAAGGAATGGTCGATCCTGCCATAATGATGTCAGGGCCCGCCGTACTGGCTTTCTTGGTAAACGTGGTTACTTGGGTTTTTGCTGCATTGAACGGAACCAAATTCCTGCCCATCCAGGTTCGAACTTTCTTCAGATCTTGATTAATTGTTGTAATCTGCTCCTGTCTACGGTGACAAGTCTCAGTCGCTGTCTAAATGAGAGACAAGGGTATTGCCATCTGCAAAACTGTAAGCAAGATTATTAGTTTCTTTCAGCAGGTCATTAATATAGATGAGGAACAGAGTTGGTGGAAGTATTGCGCCCTGAGGCATGCCGGCATTAATGGTGCATGTGTCTAAGGTGTGTCCCTCAACTGCAGCTTGCAGAGATCGGTTCTTAAGGAAACTGTCAAGCCAGCTGCAGAGAGACGCTGGCAGTCCAAAAAACGGCAGTTTGTAGAGCAATCCGTCATGCCAAACTCTGACGAATGCCTTCGATATACCAACGCAATATATGAGTGACACAGGCCAATATATCTCCTGTCGATCTCTCTTGGCGAAAGCCGTATTGGTTATCGATCGCTGATTATTCTGTTGGTCTTGAGGTGCTTGAGTAGTTGCTGATTCACTACACGTTCAATGACTTTGGATATTATTGGAAGCAATGCGATAGTGTGAGGGCGTGGTTTTCATGCCTTGTTTGGAATAGGTTGCGGTCGAGCGACTTTCCAAGAAGATGAGTAAATCCCTTCTTGATAAAACAGAGAAAATAGTCTGGAAAAAATGGGTGTTAGTTCATTGGCGCAGTTCTTTAACACGATGGCAGGTATTCCGTCCGGTCCTGATGCCTTTTGCATATCTACTTTTTTGAGGATTTTACGAATATCATGGTGATGAAACTTAACTTCCGCCATGGTAGTGTTGACGTTGGATATGGTGGGAAGAGTCTTGCCTTGGGGGCGTTTATGTAGAGTGCGATGAAAATATTTCGGCGAGCATGTTTGCTTTTTTCCTTAGCTGTAGTCGCCGTGACGCCGCGTTCGTCTATGAAAGGTGGGAGAGACGTTTTTGTAAAGTTATTACTTACTGTCTGCTACCGACTAGAAATTCTTGGTGCTACTGGGGCATTGCAAAAGTTTACTCCTGATCTTTTGATTGCGTTTATTCATAGTTTCGTCAATCACACGTTTGGGTTAGTTTGCTGCCAGTACTTGTAGGCTTGCTGTTTCCTACCTACAGCTCTTTCGCGTCTTCCGTCGAACCAGGGCCTTCCGTTTATCGGTAACTTGATGGAATTTGGTATGTATGCTTCCATTCCTGAGGAGATTACTTGCGTAATCTCTTCGCAACAGACTGACAGGTCGTCAGTGTCAAAGCAGACTTCGAGCTAACGAAAATCTAAATAGAACTCTCTTAGATCGTCCCAGTTTGCACAAATGTAATGCCAGATTTTTCGAGGCAATGGTGAATCCTTCTGTACAAGCAAATAGACTGCACATACTAGCCCTTAAGAAGCACAAGTGTGTTTTACAATAACAACAACAGTAAACTACCCCTATCCTGGTTACGAGTTACACTCCCGATTTAGACATAAGTGCGGAATATGCCTTTTTCCAGACTTTTTCTGTCTTACCAAAAAGGGATTTACCCATCTTCTTGGAAAGTCGCTCAAGTGCAACCTGTTCCAAAAAAGGCAAGAAAACCAGGCCCTCAAACTATCGCCCAATTGCCTTGCTTCCAATAATCTCCAAAGCCATGGCACGTGCAGTCAATCAGCAACTACCTAAGTTACCTCGAGACCAGCAGATTAATTAGCGATAACCAATATGGCTTTAAGAAAGAGAGATCGACAGGAGATATATTGGCCTATGTCATTCATATATGGAGTAGGGCAATTGAGAACTACGGAGAATCTCGAGCGATTGCGTTGGATATTTCGAAGATATTCGACCAGGGCCGTATCCAGGGGTGTACGCCAGGGCAGGCAGCCTGCCCTGGCAAATTGTTTGCCTACCCAAGATCATTCCGAGGATAAGGAAAAAAATCGAAAGTAATGGCAACTACGCGCCACGTGTTGTGGGAGTAGATATGACAAGCTGGTTATTTTATTATCCAGCAGTGCTGCCAGATCTACCGTTTTTTCGATAGATCTACTGTTTTCACTCATACTGTAGCTACCGGTCTACCGCAGTGACTCGTAATTCTACCGCAAAATCGAAAACAAAGTAATCATTTGAGTTGATCTATGCAAATACTAAAAGTAAAGTAAAAAAATAATCAATGGATAATCGATAAAATTATGAACACGATTCGGTTCCTCATGTCTATGCAGACGTCCCAAACGACTTATTTCAGATTTCAGGAATTCCCTGAAGCGACCAGCTGCGATTGCGGTTTGTTTTTGCGTTTGCGTAGTATTTCCCTAAGCAATTACCTCAATGAAAACAATGTTTTCAATTATTAGTTCTGATGAATCTTATTTAGCTGATGACCCATCAGATCTTAGCTATAGTAAGGCAAAAAAGAAAATATGCTCAAAAATTTAAAACAGAATGGGAATAAGATTCAGAATTTAAAAGCAAACTGGCGCATGAAAAAGCAGATATTGAGGGTTGTTGCAAAATTTGCCATAAGAATATTAACATAATTTCCGGAAAATTACAACTTGTAAAACGTCAATAATTTAAAGTATTGATTTTTATATTTTACAAAATACTCTTAATTTTGAAAATTGTGTTAGTTTTTTTCCTTTAACCAAATAACAAATTTATTTAAAAATTTTAGTGTTTCCTAATTTTTCTTGTAAAATATTAAACAACCAAATTTATAATAATATACCTACTGAAATAAAATCTTGCCTCAGTGTGGACTGTGGACACGTTTTGGCGTGCGCCAAAAAGAAAATTATGACGTCATATTATGATTGCTACCGTTTTCAATCCTAAATCTTGCTTTTCCTATGCGTTTAGGTCTGGCAGCACTGTTATCCAGTAGCGTTGTGCAATTCATACTTTTTCAACTATCGAGTAGATACTAGTACTTTCTCTTTGAATATCAGATACTTAATATTTGATGCTTCGTAATCATAAGCTTCGTAATAGGTATGTAGGTAGCGGTCTCGAATACTTGAAAATTAATTAGATATTGCGTTTAACAATATGAAATACAGTCATTACATTTTGCCCATAAATATTTTTACTTGTTATTAAATAAAACACACAATTTTATACTCGCTAGAAATATAATATGTTTTGGTGGACA
>MU182962.1:0-13783 GCA_016904865.1 Pissodes strobi | reverse complement strand
TTGATATTAAAGTTAAGACTATAGACGTGACAGAACCAACTCCAGTCTGATCAAAAAATCACTCACACTAGCAGAGGGCGCCCTGTACAGATCCTATATGTTCACATTTATTCGAGAATAATACAATTTTTAAAAATTAATCATTATGGCCGGGCTCCCGTGAAGCATAGTTGAACTGCAGAATTTATCCAATACCATGTAATTCGACAGGGACAAAGGCCCTTCTGGCTTTAACCAGTGCTCGTACAACATTATTAACTTGTGGTAATTCAAATCATCCAGGAAGACCGTAAGCTTGTAAATTTTATCTCTTATCGACTATATGTTCAGTAACACTACGGAGAACGGTCCCCGTCACCATCCAATCTAAAAAGCCAGACCATCATCCATATCATCATCACCATGATTCCCATTACAATTATTATTATTACACTGAGGTGCTATATGTTATCGGCGCTAAAAGAACTATATTTTATATACGAGACATGAGACCAACAGTTTGCAAAGTGAATTTCTATTGTGTCTGTAAACACGAATAAATTATTTATTTTCTATTATTCTTATACACATTATTATTTTTAACATAAAAATTACAGCGAATCTAACAGTTTAAGGATTGATACCCAAGGCATATAACGAGGTTAATACATTTACTCAATGATATAATTTGTTTGAAATGTATGTACTTGAATTACAATTTATGGTCAATCCTAAAGCAGACTACTACAAAATCTCCCTATATATTGCATAGACACACAAAATATATTCTTGGCGAGTTCGCTTAGTGGCGCATGCGCCTTTACCATACCCGTTACGAGTCTAGGACGTGTCAGCGTCGCCTATAAATTGCAGCCGATTCAGCGCCACCGTTTCATCGCCGGCTATGTTACCGACCTTTTAAACTATCAAATTTTTGTACCACGATAAACTTTTGAATGAATCCCCAATATACCTAACGGTCAGCTATATATTTGCTCATTTCTGTTTTAAAATATAATATTTTTGTACCCCAATAAACATTTGAATGAATGCCCAATCTACCTGTCGGTCAGATTGGTGTTAGTAGATTGTTTGTCATTATCAGTAGTTTTGTAGTTTGCTGTTAATTTTATATATAGTACGAATTTTGAGCAAAAGTTTAAGAAGTTTCCTCATCGTGATCGTATGAGGATGTCAAGTTTTGGAATGTGAGCGGATAGGACGCTGTAAAGATAGATTGCATATCAAGAATGGAGATGTGATCAAAGAAATTAAGGCGCATTCTCATGATCTTCAGCAGTAAACGTAGAAATTGCTACAGTGATTACTGCAATGAAAATTCGCGTCTATACACAGGAATATTACTTTGGCTCCCTGGCTTCCGCATGCGCAGAATACGGATGACGAATCAATCAACGCCACCTACACTACAAATACCTCAATTACCAATGTCTTTACGATGCAGCGCGTTCTTTCCGGGCGGCCTAGTGGTGGCGGCGTGGGTTCGATTCCCGTCGGTGGCAATGCGTTTTTTTCTACCTTTTTATAAGATTATGTTTGCTTTTTTTTAATTTGGTTTAGCTTGGGTTAGTAAGATTATGTTTGCTTTTTTTTTAATTTGGGTTAGTTTCAGTTAGTTGGGTTAGTAAGATTATGTTTGCTTTTTTTTAATTTGGGTTAGTTTCAGTTAGTTTTGTTTGAGTGCGCCCCGGAGCGAGCGAAGCGAGCGGAGGGCCATGCGTGAAGTCCTAGACACTTATAAACGAACGCACCCATACTCTGCGCATGCGGAAGCCGGGGAGCCAAAGTAATATTCCTGTGTGTAGACACGAGTCAATGAAACGTCATGTGCAAACTACACTGGAAAACACTGGCAAAGTAATTAGCGAGTGTATATATGTTATTTAACCCAAGCTGCAGCAGTTCCCAATAATTGTGCATTAAGGAAGGTTATTCATCGTAAAAGAAATTACGTGGTATTGTGCGTGCAGATCTCGATTCACTGAAAGACTGTGTTGCCGGATTTCTACATATTTCAACCAACGTAAGATGGGTAGAAGAAAAAAAAATACTACATGACAGCGGGCAAAGAAAGAATTTTAAGAAATCAAAGAAATTAATGCGCATTCTCATGATCTTCAGCAGTAAACGTAGAAATTGCTGCAGTGATGACTGCAATGAAACGTCATGTGGAAACTACACTGGAAAACACTGGCAAAGTAACTAGCGAGTGTATACGTTATTTAACCCAAGCTGCAGCAGTTCCCAATAATTGTGCATCAAGGAAGGTTATTCATCGTAAAAGAAATTACGCGGGTATTGTGCGTGCACATCTCGATTCACTGAAAGACTGTGTTGCCGGATTTCTACATATTACAACCAACGTAAGATGAGTAGAAGAAAAAAATTACTACATGACAACGGGCAAAGAAAGAATTTTAATTTTCTGACGGGAAACGTGGCTCCAACATCTGCACATTTTTTCGATTTCCCCACGTTCATTGTCCCAGTTTACGTGGTTATGTCAAGAACACAGGAGGAGTCCATCCTGTATTGTATGCTTTTTTACCAAATAAAATAAAAAGGACGTACATAAAAATGTTTAAAGCTATTAAGAGGTAAGTGCCAAATCTAAATCCGGACTCCATCAATTGCGATTTTGAGCATGCAGCTATTTCTGCAATGACAGAATGTTATCCGAGTGTTAACATAAAAGCATTTAGCTGAAATGGGATTTACAATACAATACAAAAGTGATCCAGATTTTGTATTAAACGCTCAAGTGATTATTGCTTTGTCATTTGTTCGCCTTGATAATATTGACGAATATTTTGGATATTTTAACAGAGGAATTACCGGCAGAATTGCAACAATTAATAAATTGGTGTGAAGATAATTATACTGGCCGCAAAAATAGATGTGGAAATGGGATACGAGTAAGTTTATTTGCAACTGGAGAGTGGAATCCATATAAACGAGTACTACACAAAGAAGATCGACCAATCAATCACTCGAAAGCTGCACATCGACGACTGCAAACAGAATTAAGAGTAAAATAAGCATTTAAGGACAGTATTCTCGGCGGACCCGCGTACCAGGATTCGGGACCTGCATAGCTGGGCGGACATTGAGTACGTACGCGAATTCATTGACCGCCTGGCATGCGGGTTCTATGACTGGGGAATACGTGGTTCGCCGGAAACGGCTCATTTGGCCAATCTGCGTTTCGACCCGGAGCACCGACCACCCCACGGCCCAATACACAGCAAAACAACGTTATTCTTCCTGGAACCTAGGCCGCCCTAAAAGAGATATCATCCTGAACAGTCATTCAACATACGCAATGGATGCCTGTGCTCCTTGTTCCCTGCATGCGAACTATGGCTTACGATACCACGCCTAACCTGACTTTGTTGCAATTCTTCCCTCACCAGGGTAATGTCTATAAAAGACATCGCCCACTAAACATTTATTAGTATTTAGGTGTGAATGAGAGAACGAATGCCAAAGAATCGGGAAGTGGAGTTTTTGAATTACTTTTCTCCACAAATAAATTCTTCTAATCTAATTACACTTAAGATTTGAAAATCCATCTACAAGCAACACATTGCAAGTAACACTGAAGCGCTATTGAGGGGATTGAATCCCAAATAATATTAGTAACAATAGGTTGGTTACGAACCGTAGTATTAAGAGTCAACCAGCGACCCCCCTCGCTCAGAGGGATGGTTATCTACAAGCTGTGTGTCTCCGGGATGCTCTGCTTGAGAGCCAGAGCTTTTCAAACACTATGTCGTAGAAAATTTCTTTTAAAACTACGAAATAGGACATTTACAAACTGTAATGAAAGAAATATATTACTTTGATTGATATGTTTTTAGATTTTTCCCTCTTACACGGAAAATCGAAGTAATATCTGAAAATATAATGGACTTGGTATTCTCTCAGCTCAAGTCTAGCATTTCTGGCAGAATAGATTGCATTCAGAAGAACGACTGTGAAGGTTTTAATGTTAGTCTGAAAGCTGGATCAGAACAATTGGTTATTCCAGTAAGAAGTAAGTATTGCAATAAATAATAATTATTACTTTTAAATTTAGAATTTCATTCAAACATCGGGGTTTGAAAATATAACGTATAATATGTAGGACGGCCAGTTGGCGACAAAACAACATTATTTTTAGGCACCTAGGCTAATTTCATTAAACATGCTCGAACCAGTTAATTTTATGTTCGGGGGACACACAATTATGACGTTTCGCCAGAATCATATATGGCACTTTCAAGTGTTGCTCGTTCCGCTTCTGGACTTGATATGATGGGGATCTGAATGCATCTGCTTTTATAGGCTGGCACCTGCGCAAATTGTAACGTGGCATAGAGTCCGCCTCCGTTGGTTCGGCTTTTGGTGCTTCGATGATGTTGAGTGGAGTAGAGATGATTTTCTTGAATCTTTAGAAAATATGTTCAAATGTTGAGAGCGACGTCTCGCTTATTGAGCTGTTCATTCTTTTTGATTTCTAGGGCTTCTCTGATTACACTAGTTTTGTAGTAGTTCACTGTGACTTCTTATCTAGCGATGTTGAAATCGATGGAGTGCCCTGTTGATAAGTGGTGTTCTTTCGGTTTCCGTGTACTTGGGCTAAGGTTCTTTGTGGCTTGAAAATTAGTTTGACCTGCTGGGTCCTTAGGAATCTGCTGCTTTGTCTCTAACTCCCTTTATGTATGGAAGTATTGCCAGAGTATAACAAACCAACGAGTAGCGACCTAAAGTGTCGGCACCTTTGATGTTCAAGGGACCGATTTCGGCAGAGCCGAATACAGAAAGACATCCTATTTGTAAACTGCTCAAACCATGAGGTGGCTTGATAGGAAGCGACTCTGCGACTACACTATAAGAAACTTGAAGTGGAAAATCGGTCAAGTTTCATATTTGAATCCGACTCAGTAGAATTTAAAGCTTTTCTATAATTAGTGTTTTTCCTACTTCCTGTCACCTTTGTCGATAATAATTTCTGAAAGCTTTCATCATATAAATATATATTACTTATATTTCTTCTACGATTTATTGATGAAGGAATCTCAATAGTTTCTTAGGATTTGATTTAAATAATTAGTTTCCTTTAATGAGGGCGCGTTGAGAGAAAAATTTACCCCTGTATTTCATGATTTCATTTATCATGTTAAGTTGATGTCAATTTTTACCCTAAATAAAGCGCTTTGAGCTTACATCCGCCTGGTTTGGAGGTTATTGAAGAGCTGTAGTGTAGCAGAGGTTTTTGATGGGTAGTAGAAAAAGATATATTGTACGACGTTTTCAGCGGTTCTCAAATAGCATTTCTAATTATACTAGTTTCAGCAACTTCTTGTTATTATTAATAGTACTCCATTTCTTTAAATTACGATAAGTTATATTTACAAACGTATTGGGTACATTTTTTGAACCTTTGAAACAAGGAGGGAAATTAAAACTTGCAAAAGCACAAACAAAAAGTTTTTATTAATCCTGTAACTGTTATCGGTAGGCTGAGTAGTTGTAAGTCAGTACTTACTCACCCGAGTTGTCTTAAGGGATTCTAACCCTCACACCCACTCTTATGAATGAAGACAATGGTGTTCCTAGGTGGTCCCAGATTATCTAGGACTCAATACTGACCACGTAATGCCAATGCTTTTAATTATTTATAGTTAAAGGTCGCTGTACTTTACATTTATTATTATATAAATATACCTACTTATACTAAATACTAAGACAACGAATATAATAATGCTTATAATTAATTAGTGGTTGCTATCATATAAACAATACTAGCTTTAGACATAAACATTACGGTAACAATTTACCGTTACATAACCCTATTAATAAACTATACAAAAATAAATATGAGAACAATATTACTCAAAGCTATGAGCACAAATTAACAATACCATATCTAGATCAAATAACTTAAAAATATATTGCTTTAACCCTTTTGCTTAAAGAGAACACGCAGCTCTAAACGCTACTATTTACATAATACATACATAGATAAGTTTTCATAAATCAGAGTAAATTATTATGAAATGAAAAATGCAATAATTTTTATCAACTATACATGTGATAGGATTTTCAATTTCCGAATGCCTTTTTTATCAGAACTATTACATTTGAGATGTCTATTATTAAATTTTAAAGTATAAAATATTTTTAGTCTTATAGATAGTTTTAATACAAACAGCTTGGGAAAATTTGAACCGAGATGGAGAAATTGTACTTTTTCAAATATATTCACGTGATAATTAGAATTTTTTTTCGCCTGTACATATGTTCTCAAACTGCGAGTTGAAACTATTTTCAAGGCTGTATAAAAAATGTACCCACCTTTCTGATAGTGATGATAAACCACCAATTACGTTCTCTGCTAAAAGAATAGCAAATGCCACATGAATGTACTTCCAGACACCTTTTCATCAAATATCCACAGACATAATAGAAAGCATTCTGTGTTGAAACGGTTTCTTTAAGGTAATTGCAATCAGGCAAGGAAATTGCTGCCTCCTTATTAACAATTTCTACCATGTCCATGGATTTTAAACTAATGAGAACATTATCTAAATTCGTGTGATTTGAGTGGAAATAAATCTGCACAAATAATTTTCTGAAGGCACTTTGAAACTGTCTCCCTCTTGCCTTACACTTCCAAAGAAATTTTCTAAACAATCAGTCTTCTGGTTTTAAGATATTTATACCTACAGTTTAAAAGTTTTTACCATAAATTGAGAAGACCTCTTATTGTAATAGACCAACATTTAATAAGCTTGACCATTTTTGTTTAATACCTTTAAAATTGGAAAAAATCCAAAGCTTCGTTTAAAAATTCTAACTATGAATCAGGTCCGTCAAATACATTCTTAAATTTATAAGGATTATTTAATGATAGGGAGTTCAAGATATCAAACAGATTATTAAAATTTTCTACAATTTAAATTGTTGCAAAAGTTTCATTTCGAAATGCACCCAAACTCATGTATGTATTCATACCACTGGCAATTGAGTAGCTCAAAAGTTGAGCGGCATAACTCACTCATTTTTTCAAAAGTTGTGGAATTAAGGTGAGAATTAATGAGTTTGGGTGCACACCTACTTTTAACGGAATTATAGAAACATTTAATAAATGACCAAGACGTTTTTCTACCCTGAAAGCAAAAGATGTGCTGCCTTAAGTTACTGCGGGTGGCCTTAATTAAATGACATGGGTCAAAAATATAGAACATATCCTCACCTCCTACCTGAAACTCTGTATTTTTAGGTGTAACTGCTAGACATTTAGTCAAATCAATAAAATTCGAGCCCATGTCACTTGCTATGCCTTCCTTCCACTTTTAAATATATATACTTTAAATTTAAAATACAATCGTCTAAAATATTACGAAGTTTACCACCCTTTAGTTGAGTGCCTACAATCAATACAAAGGATGCAGTGTTTATACTTATCAGTCATTGTCTTCATTTTGATTTCAAGAGCCTTATATACGAATTTATTGTGTAGTCCTGGTTGACAGTGCAGCATTTCAGCATATATAGTTGGTGAAAGGTGAGAAGGTAGAACACGATTATCTTTTCTTACGTTCATTGGTTGAATATCATCCAAATTCACCCATTTTGTTTCTTCATCTTTTGAAATACTAGGACCTAAAAGTGATAATGAGAATGAAGATATTGTTGATACAGTATCAACAATAAGGGTAAGGCTATTTAATTGCAGCCAAACAATATCATGTTAGACCCAATAAAGTGTCTGACAAATATCAATTAGTACAACTCGGATAAAAACTGGAAATATTTATGTGACCATAGGATGAGGTGAAATATCTGAATTTTGAGTACCTATCAGGATAATAATTACTGTTTTGTAACTCGCTTGTAAATAATAAATCCAACCAATAAAAATTTTCTAATCATAGAATTCAAAATGCTGATGCCAAATTCAGTCATAATGATTAGACAAACGAAATAGCTGTAGTAGTTCGTGCCATTAGAAACAATACTGATACTTTAATTTTTTTATGTCAATGAATAATTGTTATAGTCAAAAGCGATCTTATCGTGCGGGTCCAAAGGTCACAATTTTCAGTAAAAACTTCATTCGTGGCAGATTTTGCGTGTAAAATCTGTCAAAGGAATGACATTTAATGAAAAATGTGACCTTTGGACCCGCCTGATAAGACCGATTTTGACTATATAGAGATTTACCTGCAAAGATCCTGATTTTCTTTGCTGGTTCTTGAGATGAATCTTGACTAGTCTCATAGTCTCAAATGCCTCGTGTAGATATTGACCAAATATTGTAGGAATTGCATCAGGTACCAAGTGTTTCTTGCAGAGGTTATCTTAGAAAAATACTTTTCCTCAAAGTGAACTTCGCATAGTCTATATGCCATTATCTGTTTAACTGGTTTATCCAGTATATCACTTCTGATAGAAGCTTCTGCCCAAACTGTGGCACTGAAAAAAAACTCATTAGATCTACCTATGATAACTGTAATTTATAAAACTTAAAAAATATATTTTAACACAAGCTTGGTCTTTTTGCAGTTTTTGATTAAAATACAGGGGGCAGAGATTTTAAGCCTGTCATTATACTCAGTAAATGAAGCATTTATAACACATCGAGGCATGCCAACAAGTTCTGCAGGTGATGTCTTACAATTCGCAATCAAAATGTAAGTGGATTTGAATTAGACATCTACACATTTGGCAAAACTAGAGTACCTAGAGCAAAACCTCCAAATATTAAGTGTGATGTAATTTTGTTATAAGGTAATCAATATAAACTCGTCTATGAATATCACATTATTACCTGTTCGTCTCTAATACATCATTTACAAAATCCTTGAAAGAATCAAATACTTCTATCTGTAAAGGTATACTGGAATACATCAACCCAATATGTATGTTATTATTTATTAGTGATAATATTCTGTTGCGAATCTAGGTATATATCTAGTAGGTATCCAGAGATGTCTCTAGAAATTGTTTACATCTGTGATTCAAACGCACTAAAGACACGTTATGCTACTTATTTAACCGAGAAAGTCATTAACTCATTACGATCCACGAACCGAACCACCCTTCTCTTCTATTTTTCCTTTTCCACGAAATCAAAATCATTCGTTGTTTCCCCTAATCTGTGGTTAGGTCAGAGACATTTAGGTTGAGGTTAATAAGGTGAGGTTCTTTGTTCTCTTCTTTTTTGGTTACTATGAAAATTATCAGGCCTACTAAACATAAAATCCAGGCCTTACAACAAATAACTTCTACAAAATAATACAGGCCAGAATAATTTCATTCCATTACAATACAATTATTTTGTTGGAAATTGCCCAGAGACCCTTCATGTGAGAACAGCATAACAAATTTTAGAGGAACATACTCTAATTAAGGGAGACAATTTTTTAAGCACACATACGGGTGCATTATTATTCTACTTTAGAAAGTTTGTGCTCAATGTAGAATGTGGAGATATATGTTGTTGGATAAAAAAAACTTGAAACTTAGAACAGTCTAGCAATACACATTACATGTATCTAACGTCTTTTGACATTCAATTTCTCACTTATAAATTGCACTTTTTCACCACTAATACTCCTGTATCAATATTTATCTATTCTTCAAGAGCAATTATTCAACAATTAATTTAAATTTCAATAAAAAAAACAACCATTACATTGTGCTAGTAGGTATGTACTTACCGGTCATAATCTTTAGTCTTTAGGAAATGTGAAGAAAGATTTCCCATCTCCAGACCTAGTTGAACAGGCACGATATGCACAAGTAATATCCGGCATGATCATACACTTATTCAGTTTTAAAATTTAGAAATTACGACACAATTCAACATTAAAACGCACTTATCAGAATTTGTAACTGACGCGCTACAACAAAAGTCAGTTTGAGGGAAATCCATCATATTTCGCGCATGCGCAGACAAATTTGATCCCCCAGCTGTCGCTACTCGTTGGTTGTTATACTTTGGTATTGCATAATATTTTTTCGTTGCTTTCTGGTTTCTTCCTTGTTTCATTTTGTTTATTGATTGCTTTCCTAATATTATTTCGAGAGAAGGAATTTTGTTTACTTGAAAAATTGCGAGATGTGACGCGAAGCATCGTAAAGATAAAGAAGTTCGAGACGAACGGATTGACTCCATGAATATTAATTATACATTTTCCATCACCCGTGAAAACCTACAAAGTAACATCTTGCACCGCTACGAGGAAAGGACACTATAAGACATCATGGTCTACCCAACATACAGAAACCTGAGGTGACTTTAAGACCCATCGTAAGCGCAGTAATTAATCTGACAATGACACTTGAACAAATGATCATCATGCAGATCTACCAGGATCATTCATCGCCCTAAGAAACGCAGCCTTATCACTCAAGCTATGGAAACGTTACTACATAGTCGTATGGCCTCATGCTAGAGAAAAATTGTATTATTTCATGACGACTCTAAAACAAGTTCATGACAGAGTCGAATTCACACTGGAAGTAGAAAATATTAAGGAGATACCTTTACTAGACCTCCTCATCACAAGAACGCCAGGTAAAACTCTAGGTTATACTGTCTATAGAAAACCCACCCGTACCAATAGATCTAAACGCCGAATCCCGCCATCACCCATCACAAATCTAGTCAGTGGCAAGTACATTGGTATCTCAGTCCTATCGCCTAACAAAACTCGCCCAAAGGCATGAAATAAAACGAGTAACGAATGACCTTAAACAAAATGGTTACTCTAGAAATAATATTAGGAAAGCAATCGATAAACAAAGTCAAACAAAGAAGAAACCAGAAGCCAATGAAGAAGAAAATATCCAAAAAGCCATACTTCCATAGATAAAGGGAGTTACAGACAAAGCCGGCAGAATCTTAAGAAATCATTGAAGCATCAGATCGAACCAATTTTCAAGTCACAGAGAACCTTACCCAAGTATTCGGAAACCCAAAGAACGGAGTAAAGTTAGTAAATAAAAAAGTGTACAGCGGGTATGTTCGTCCACATAAGTTATTATGTGGTCTCCCAAAAATCAGACATAGGGCAGATAAATAGAAAAATTTCAATTAGAATCCAGAAGCACAAGAACAGCCTCAGAACGAAGCAGACAACAGAGGCCCTCTACCAACAGGTCCCTCCATAGATTTCAATAACGCCAGACAAGTAGCCACAGTGAACCACTAGAAAACCAGAAAACTAGTATAATCAAGAAGCCCTAGAAATCGAACAGACTGAATAGCTTAATAAGCGAGACGACGCTATCAATATCCCAAAAATTTGGAAAACATCATCGAAGCAATAAAACCCGAAGGGGGCTTCATCAACTTCATTTTTTTAAATACGGACCTGGAATTTTTACCTAATTTTTAAAAAGCCTTTGGTCTCCTAAAACCAACGATGTATCGCACTTATCAATAAATCAACAAATCTAGGTTTTTTCCATAAGAGATAATGTGTTAGACAGAGATGGGGCGATCTTTTCTGACCCGATTTCACTTATGACAATATTTGTTACCACTATCGGACAAGTGTGATACATCGTTGGTTTTGGGAGACCAAATGCTTTTTAAAAATTAGATAAAAAACCCAGGTCCGTATTTAAAAAAATCAAGTTGATGAAGGGGGCCCGAAAGCGAAACGTCGGACTTAAAATTTGATACCGCCAGCTTGTAGAGGAGAAAAAGTGGCAATAAGAATGTGACATTTATTTTACTATATCTCTTCAAACAAAGGCAGGAAAAAATAAAAATGAAATAGATGATTTTCGGTTTTTTACGGATATCTCCGGAAGTAGACGGAATTTTTTAAATTTCTCGACGGCATGTCAATCACCCTTAAATTGCGCAACTTTGCCCCAATTAAACCGACCTCGTATCTATTACGGTTTTCGAGATACCCATACAAAGAAACGAATTTGTAGCACCCTGTATTGAATACAATATTAATATAAACAAAATTTATTGCGATTTTCATTTCAAACCATTATTAGCTTCCTTTTCTTGTAGACTTTTTTTTAAAGCCGCCTCGTTCTAATTTTAATGGCTCACCAGCCTGAAGTCTTTTTGAACCTGCAATTAGACCTGATCTAGTCTTCCGCCGACTAGTAGATATTGGTTGTACGCTTATTATTCGACCACGATTAATTTTTTTTGATTTGTTGTAGCATTTAGAATATATTCAATGGTTTTTAATTTATCCATAACCGTATTTACTTTACTTATAGCATTGGCTATTTCTATTGAATTATCTGCCTTTAGAATTTCAAAAAATTTTAGAAATTTTTCAGAAAGGCCGTGGTTTGTAGTAATAGCAATGCTGTTGGAGATTCCATAAGATGAATTTTTTTCATTGGACATAATTTCCATAGTTAGTCTGCGGACAAAACATTTTTTATTCATCATTTTTTTTATCGTTGTCACTCATTCACTTGATTCACGGTAGATGAAAACATATCGTCAAAAAATATGTTTGTATATATTCTCCAAGGGCTATTCGTGCAAAATCTGTTTTGTCTTCACGTGATAAATGAAGATTTGTTTTAAAAGTAATGCTAAACTGATTCTCCACAGCGAATAGAAGTTTGCAGAACCATGCTGACCATAAGGATAACCACAAGTTACCATGCCCAATACACAATGTAAATGAAATCATCAGAAGGAACAGCAAGCACATTGCTTACAATAAGATGTTTTGCTCTAAATCAAAATAAAAATTTTGTTATATATGATTATATTTTTTGATTTTCTGCTGTTTGAAAATGACAATTGATACATTCTGTGGTGCGATTCAAATATTTTACAGACAAAATCTACGAATGCGCAAGTGTTGAATGCCTTGCACCACTGCAAAACCACGTCTTTGAAAATTCATATGGATGCTTCTTCAAAGTTATTTGTATTATATCCCCTGTTTAAATTTTCGGTTTAAAGCAGATAGCACATTCCTCTTGTCTTTCCCGCACATATTACATAATAATATTGAATCTTATCACATGATAAAATGATCTCGTTGCTGCAAAACTTTATATGCTTTATTTACTTCTGTTTCTGACTGCGTATATAAGTAGTGGAATAATACTGGTTCTCCTAATCCCCCCACTCCTCTGGCATATTATGGTCTTGAGCTATACCCCGCCCACGACCTTGGTTCCCTTCATCCTTCCCTGGCTAGCTCAATGCCAAAGAAGGACCCAAACTAACCCCGTCCTACTCGACCTTGGGATGCTCTTGATGCATTTTACCTTGAGATTATGTGTGATGCATGCTATATGGGCGGGGGAGTTCTACTATGATTATAAAGTAGCTGATAGAGCACAGCAAACACACATCATTCGCAGTAATAAGCCTACATACGCATTTAATTCAAAAATTTTATTGTGTATTCTGTGAGTGTTTAAGCTATTTTATACTTTTCTATTTTGACTAGCTCTTACATTTCTTTATTAACAATGAGTATTTCAAAACAAGCTATTGACGATATAAATAATATGCTTAAGGAAGAAGTTTAATTTGTTGAGCTGAGAACGTTATCATCACTAACAGTGGGGAAGGTGTACATTATTAAAAAAAATAGTGTCAATGACTACTCCTTTTGGAAAATCTATTCCAATCACTTTGTATGATAAAACACACAATTTAACTTTCTAATCGTTTCTACCAAAACGGGTTGTTGAAACTTCCAGACGATACCATAGGGATTATGATAAAGTTAGAACACTTTGACCTATTTGGGGCAGAGCTCGCGGGTATTCTCTGGGGTAA
>MU182961.1:196211-248345 GCA_016904865.1 Pissodes strobi | reverse complement strand
TAACTTGTCCTGTTTTCACACCCTGTATATTAACCGATCGTAACCAAAATCAATAGGTTCCGAGGGTTCGTGGACCTCTACCTCTATGCCAAATTTCAAGTCGCTATCTTCAAAATTGCGACCTGTAATCGATTTCATCACATACACACACACACACGCACACACACACACACACACACACATACAGACAAAAAATCGAAATTTTTTTTTTCGATTACAAATCGATTGGTATAAGTTTCAGAGCGATCCGACGCACCGTTACGAAGTTTTTCTCCCGATTGGTCTCGCCCTATAGAAAGCCCTATATTATAGATAAGGGCTTTCTAACAAGGACAAGATTAAATTCCATATGCGATGATTTTTTTTAATTTAAAATACCTCGCAAGATTGTTGCCGATATCAACTACCAAAAGAATAATTAAAACATTTGTAACTCCAGATTAGACATAAATTTTTATTCTGATCAATATATCTTAATAACATTTTGCTCTATCTACTAAATTAAAGGTACTCCATTAGTGACGATTTTTTCCAATTTCATTGTAACGGTATAATACCGATGGGAGTAAAATTTGGTGAATTGTCGTTTCAGACCATGAAGACCATAATCCCAAAACACTGATTTTAAATTCAAACATTTTTGGTCCATTTGTCATATTCGGCCACCTATCCTGCTACACGCTGTATATGCATTTTTTCATATTCTTGTGTTTTTGAAGGATAAGTGCATATTTTAAGAACTATTGCATACCCAAACATGTTTTGGGATTTATCTGTTATTTTGTGTAACTATTTACTTGTAACAGATAGTATTTTGAAACTAGAAACCTATGGAAGCCAATCAGAGTCGACGAATATAATAGAAACAGAGATATAAAAGTGCAAACAAATACAAAGTGAGGTAGGAAAAACAGTAGTGGCAAAATTAGAAAGTTTAATGGAGAAACATAATGTCCAAGAAAATTCTAAATAATTTGGCTATTGCACCTGCCTTATTTCCAAAACTAAAATATTGCCCTATAACTTCAGTAGATGTGGAGAGATCGTTTTGATTGTACAAACATGTCCTTAGTGAAAGACCCCACAATTTTTTATTTCAAAGCCTTGAAGCAGATGTAATAGCTAGTGCGTTTTATAACTTCTCAAATTAATATAAGTTTTGATATAAATTGATATAGGAAAATTGTATTTGTGATTTAATAAAGTATATGCGACTTTAATTTATTTTCATTCCATACTCAATTCCCTAATTTAACGAAAATTCAATACAGAAAATAAAAATTTAATTGTTTTTTACTGCATATTCATTGCATGTTTTTGTATAACCCTGCATAAATAAAAAAAAATGCATGTATATGTGCATATTCATAAGGTTTCTGGTTCCATATAATCCCGTTTTTGGTAATCAAGGTGTAGCGTCCCCAACAAAAAAACGACGAGCCTTGGACAGCTTTTATAAGGTATTTTTTAACTATGATAAGATTCGCCTGGTTAGTGTCCTAGACAAGATTAAAATCATGTCAAGGCTAAGCAATTACATGAGTAATTTTTTCTACGTTAAACCATAATACAAGATGTTCAAAATAAAAATGTGAAGTTAAAAAGTATTCGGATGAAAAGGAACTGGTTCAATTTGGGTTACTGAAAAACTAACCCAAGATATCTAACTATAGTCAAAACTGGTTATCACATGGACGATAAAATATTTATATCATTTAGATTTCATTAGTTTTAACTACCTTCAACAGCCTTTTTTATTTTTTAGTTAGTTTGATAAGCTTAGTTAATTGTAATTAGTAATATGAACTTTCAGACTGGTTCGTCTACTAAAGCTAATTCTAGTTAAGCTCTTAAATCACTCATATCTAATATGGCTCTTAAATTTATACGAGTGAATATGATGACTAAATTAAGGGTCAATTAAACTTATTCCTTTGACGAGTTTATGAGCTAATTTATTATTATTTGTTGACGCCCTCCCTTCTAATTTCCTTTCCAATATTCGAAGGTATTAAGCATGCCACAAAATACTGCTCTTAAGCCTAAATATGACTAGACACATTTTTAAAATGAATAATGACTGCCAAATTGAACGTTTTAATTAAATAACATAACAGGGAATCCAGGGAAACAGAATTTTGAAATCCTACCTATTCAAAAACTTAACTAGAACTAGTTTTTCACTCGATTCACTGTTATGTTGATAAATTAAAACGATCAATTTCACGGTCAATATTTGTTCTAAAAATACGTCCGTCATATTTAGGCTTTAGACCAGCATTTGATAGCGTATTTCATACCTTCAAATATTGGTATTAGAAGGAAGAGCGTAAATATTAAAAAATCAGATCATAAGCCTCAACTCGCCAAAGAGATAACTTTAATTGAATCTTTATTTATACGAGTGAATGTGATGAATAAACATCCAGCGAAATGCCACACGTTTAAACTATTATTATTCCAAAATTTCTGCAAGCGCTATGAGAGGATATATATGATGTCCTATTTGCTATCAACAAGTCGATCACGTGGTAACGATAATTAAAAATATTCAAATACTCTCAAATGTTATGCCATGGTAATGATATGTATGTAACGATTTCTATGAAATGAAATGCAAAGCAAATTCATTTCTAATCTCTTTATCCGTCTAAATATTCCGGAAAAGATGGCTCTCTAAAAATATATATAATATTTAATTAAAGTCGAAAACCATGGCCCCGCATCACTTCTTTAGAGCGGCAACGACAAAATTTCATTTTCCCTGTGCAAGTGACAACCCCCCGATACTTGCTTAATATTTAATAATGTTCTTCAATAAATTTAAACATAATAGCGTCAATGTAGGGGCTGGATATTATACAGAGAAAGGGAGTGTTGTTTGCTGTTCGCCCCAATACGCTTTCAAGTGAGCATTAGTAATTCACTCACTGCCATATCAGAATTTGGTACGCTCGTATTAACGCCTGGGGCTTTCAATTGACACTAGTTTATTTATATCCCCCTATATAGTCACATAGAGGTTTAAATTATTTTTCTCCTCTGTAAGAAATGTTTGAAAAAAATTACTGAAAAGTAAAAATTTATTCCATTAGAGCCGTATTGCTCGGAGCAATCAATCAGTGAAAAGACGTAAAACTTTGTTTTGCTCCTTATTATTTGTAATATACAACGTGTGTAAGAAAATTTGTGTCAAATGAGACAATTTTTTAAATTAATTACACTTTTTGGAGATTTTTACTTATATTTGAGTCCTTATAAAGTACTTAAATCACATAAAGCAGATTGGACAATAATTAAACACGTCAGCTTTTATAAATCTATTTTCTCTCTATTGAAATGAACACCTATTTTTTCTATGGTATTCGGTTAACTTTTGAATCATGATTTTCCGAGGATCGTCAGTTTCAACCCTTTTTGTGAGAGATTTTAGTGAATAACATGAAATCCGGACCCGATTAAAGAAAAACTAATTATATTTTGTTCATCTACGCTATCGAATTAATTAGTAAATGCATTTTCATAGATTGCTATAGATTTTTTATTTTTTTTATATCGACACATTCATTTTTGAAATTTGTATGAAATGTTAAATTTTTAACACTATACATATATTTACTTTCAAACCTGTTGAATTCCAGTAACCAAAATAAAAAAATATATATTGAATTAAAACCGCAGATCAAATAAAAAATTTGCAGGTAACACAGTGTACGTGAAAGAAGTTAATACTTCTTTACCGATTCCATAAGAGGGAGAAGAAAGGGAGAGAAAGAGAAAGAGAGTCATATGCTTTACTTTATCCCTCTTGCGAAATGAAATATTCAAAGCGTGTCGTAACGCGGCCATGAAAAATCACTCATGCAGCCAAAGAGGTATTCACTTCAAAAATCTATGACAATGAATCTTGGGACAAACACAAATGGTGTATCAATGTGTGGGATGGAGTACTGCATGATTGTATGGTGGGTCCTCATTTTTTTGAAAATCGTGTAACCGATGCAGTTTTCTTAAATTTCTTAAAACAGCAGATATGGCTTCGGTGCACCAACTCACTACAGCGCAAACGTTAGGGAACATATATGCCGAGAGGTGGATTGGAAGGCAAGATGTGTTACAGTTAATAATAGCTAGCCTATGATCGTTTTATTAGATTTTTTACTTCTAGGTCCCACTGCGTTGCCACCCAGATCACCGGACATAATATATTTTCTTTGGTATTGGTAAACTTTAAGTGTATCGGTTTGAAACCACAACCAGAAAAAACATGATGGAACGTATACAGCGGTCATTTAGGTGTATTATACGTGTGCTTTGAGAAGTTAGAACATCAATTTCAGAGAAGATTAATCTACGTTTACAGCAAAACAGTAGACAAGCAGTTATTGCGTTAAAAAACTGCTTTTCTTCAGACATTTCTCTAGTTTCTTTTCATACAACGTTTATTACTTTTCATATCTTATAATTTAATAAGAAAACTCTGGATAAGAAGGCTGGCGCAGCATTCCTTCAATAGTTTCCAAAACATTCACCAACAACGTTATCATTTAATCTTATTGTAAATAATGTTAAATTATTTATAAATAGTAGTTTTATGTTAATAAAAAATTTTTCTTGAATGGTTTTGTTTTATTTACAGTAAGAGTAAATTCATTATCAAAAATTGTCAGAAAATATTTTTTGTTGATGAATGATAACCGACAATTAAGTGATTATGTATCGTCATTAACTAGTATATCTTCCAAAGCAAGTTATCTTCATACTTCAGCTGAAAAATGGAAATTGGCTTCTACCCTTGTAAAAATTAAAACGCATGGAGCAAAAGTAATTTTTTGGGTATTTGCAATTTTTAAAAAGTGGCAAGTACATGTTAGTAACATTTTAAAGGTAAATTAATACTCTATCGATACACACAGAATAACGTGGCATCACGGCGACTATAGCCAAGGGAAAAAACAAACATGCTCGCTAAAATATTTTCATCGCACTCTACCTTAGACGTCCCCCAAAGGCAAGGCTCTCCCCACCATATTGAACATCAACACTACCATGGCAGAGGTCAAGTTTCATTACCGTGATAATAAAAAAAAGTAAAATTCTTTAAGAACTAGATACGCGAAAGGCATCAGAACCGGACGAAATACCTGCCATCGTGTTAAAGATCTGCGCCAACGAACTAACACCCATTTTTCCCAGACTTCTTTCTCTGTTTTACCGAAAACAGGCTTTCTTCTTAGAAAATCGCCCAAGTGCAACCTGTAGGGTATCAAGAAAACACTCCGTATTTCAGAAATTAGATCAATGAAGGTAATCCAGTCGGTTCGAGTCTTGAACCTACATCAACTCGATATATATAGGAGATTAGAAGACGGAGGGACAATCTTAGTATAAGCAGTATTATACAGCATGATATAATGATAATCATAGCGAGAATCTTAAGTGAAAATTAATGTGAATACAGAACTCAAATATTACCTGGAGCATTATTCAAATGAGTAAAACGATTCTACAAACCTGTTCCAAAAAAGGCAATAAATGCCCGCCTTCAAACTATCGCCCAATTGCCTTGCTTCTCATAATCTCCAAAATCAAACTGCCGCCCTCTTTCTGCAGCTGGCTTGCCAGTTTCGTTTAGAACCGATCTCTGCATGTTGCAGTTGATGGACACATCTCAGACACATTCACCATTAACCGCGAGCATGCCTCAGGGAGCAATACCTTCACCAACTCTGTTCCTTATCTATATTAATGACCTGCTGACCGAAACGAATAATCCTATTTACAGTTTTGCTGATGACAGTACTCTTGTCTCCTAATGTAGATCAGAAAAACCTTTACCAGCAACTGAGACATATCACCGTAGACAGGAGCAGATTACAGCAATTAATAAAGACCTGGAGAAAGTTGAAACTTGGGGCGACAGAAATTTGGCCCATTTCAATGTAGCAAAGACCCAAGAAGCCACATTTACTAAGAGGGCCAATACGGCGGCGGCAGGCCCTGACATCATTATGGCAGGATCCACCATTCCTTCATTCTCGCAAATCGGATTAGTCGGTGTCTCGGCAACACCAATATGTCCTGGCATGATCACGTTGCTAACATCGCAAAATCAGCCTCCCAGAAGCTTGGTGCGCTATTTCGCAACAAAAAACTATATACACTGCAGCAGTTGCTCTTGCTCAAAAAAGAGCAAATAAGGTCGTGCTTAGAATATTGCCCACACATCTGTGGTGCCACCACCTGCTGCTGGATTCCCTTCAAAAAAAAACTGTGCATCTCGTCGGCGATCCGGAGTCCACTGGCAATCTGGACAGTCTGTGGCCGAGATGTTCCTATTTTACAAATACTTACGGCAGATGTTCCCAGGACTTGGCCCGCCTCATACTGCCCCCGGCAACACTTGTCAGATAATCTCGACAGATGGCAAGAGCGCACTAGTTCGTCATACATCTGGAAACACGTAGAAAGTAACTTTACTAGAACTCCTTTGCCTAGCGTACTGCATCACTGTGGTACTCACTCTCAGGACATCTGTTTCCCCTAATTATAACCTACAACTATTCAAGACCCATGTCAATCAACATCTTCGCACATGCACCACTTGTCGAGTGCCATAGGATATCCCTTTAGTGTGTGTGTGCCACTGCCATAAAAAAAAACTAGATCCAAAAATAAAATAATTAAAGAATGGCGTAAAACAAAATGGGAAACATTAATATTTAAATAGAAATTTTGAACATTCTGTATGAGGAATACACAAAATTGCACTCTTGTAAGATAAAATGATTCCTGTTTAGACATTTTACAAATTTTTGCTTAAAATAAATGAGAAAAAATAGGGCGATTAAAATTGAAGTTAATCTGTGATTTCGACAAAAAAAAAGCAATGAAAATTAAATAACCTGACATTATAGAGCAAAAATATTAACTTAAAAAAATAAGTAGTCATTCCATTTAAAAAAATATATATATTAAAATTCTGCGCGACGCTTTTTGAGAACACTCTGTGTAAGCCAAATTATTTTTAGAATCTTGTACCAATATTAAATTAACATAACGTCAATCAAAGTTTTCCCTGAATTAACGATAAAACTGCACTCGAATACTGGAGTATTAAGTGGACAAAATATAAAATGCATAAGCCCATAAAAATATGTCGTTATAAATACCTAATAAATTAAACCTAAATATTTGAATAACACAGGCTCTCAGAAATATACATTTATTATTTTAAAATAAATTTCCGCTTACATCCTATAACGCTAGTTAAAGGAATAGTTTTATACATACACATTAGTTACAAACGTTTTAAGCATATAAACGCTATATGGCCAGGAGAGAGCAATAAAATTAAACTAGAAGTAATTCGACATCGATGAAGGTACAAACAATAGTTAGTTGCCATCGTACTTTTTTAGCACTGCGCAAGTAGTCATAGCTTTTCAAAAATCGAGTAACTGGAGTTCTTTGGCACCAAATATAAATGCAAATTAAACCAGAAACATTTTCATCCATAACCTACGGAACCCCAACGAACCGCAAGTTTCTTAGTAGTTGTTCTACAAAATCTAGCTTTTTCTCCAACCCCTCGATAGCCTTCATATTGCTAATAACGTCGTTATTGAGTGACAAGAACGATTCAGACATTTCGTTAAATTTGTCGTCCAACTTAAAGGCGAGAATCGAATTCGACCTTAAGTTGATTGGTAAAAGTAAAGCGTGTCTTATGCATAACCTCCTTAGTAGCATTTTCAGCACCACTAGCCGCATAGAGAAAAATGGTTCTATGAAAAATGTTTTTACTTATAATTTAATTTAATGTAAGTTATTTAATTATAATTTTATATTTTCTTCATTTTCTCCGGACTACACTTGATTTAGAACATATGGCAATGGTTGAGTATTTTATGGATCAAAGAAAACTTTTTTCGGAGAACGAATTTTTTCACTAAGATCAATAATAAAGCATTTCGCCATTTAGTACACATTCTTACACACGCTGTATATCTATAAATAGCAGCCAACCATGTATACGATTTGGACGCCGCACATTCGATAATACTTAAATAATTACACGGAAGTTCTTCTATGGCTTATGGTTATTATGCTTCTCTGCCAGTCGATAGGTCCCAGGTTCGAAAATATATATCAATCTTGCAAACATACTAGCAGATGGCATTATATCAATACCCCCTCAATAACAAGGCTATAGTGCTTCCCTTGTGATGCCTGATATAGGCCGTACAATTTTAATCATATAAGGAAATACATACCTAATATCAATGAAAACTATCAATAGCTATCCATGAATCAACAAAAACTTATTTTAAATAAGCTAGCTATATGACAGTCTCAACAAATTCTAAAAGTTGTATTTGAGTATTGGTTTAAAACTAGGTGTAGTACTAAAGCAAACTTCCAACTCCCCTACACCTGCGCGAAAATTCAGAATATGTATTCACTAGCTCTTACCCGAGGCTTCGCTCGTGATGAAAAACTGAAAAAAGAGAAAAAGTAAGAAAATAAACACCAGACACCTAACCTCAAAAATAGAAACATATTAACTATCGCTTAAAGGTGACAGAAAAATTAAGTTATTTAAGTATATCAACGCGAGCTAAGCCGCGTGTAAAAATATACTCTTGAAAATATCTACACAATATTTCATGATATCTTACTTTTTTTAATGATCTTTGTCAGTTATTTAAGTATATCAACGCGAGCGAAGTCGCGAGTAAAAACTGTCCTGTGTCATTTACTATACTCTTGAAAATATCTGTAAAAAGTTTCATGATGATCGGTTGAGTAGTTTACGCGTGGAAAATAGGATTAAAACTAACCGTAAAAACGTAAAAATTAACGCAAGCGAAGTCGCGGGTAAAGACTAAAAGTATCCTATGACCTTTATTATACTCTTGAAAATATCTGTACAAAATTTAATGATGATCGGTTGAGTAGTTTACGAGTGGAAGAGAGAATTAAAATTAACCGTAAAAATCAACCCGAGCAAAGCCACGGGTAAAAGCTAAAACTATCCTATGTGATTACTATACTCTTCAAAATATCAGCACACATTTTCATGATTACTTTTTAATGAATCTTTGGCAGTTATATAAGTACATCAACGCGAGCGAAGCCGCTGGTAAAAACTGTCGTATGTCATTTACTATACTTTTGAAAATATCTCTAAACAATTTCCTGATGGTCGGTTGACTAGTTTACACGTGGAAAATAGGATGGGTGATCAGGTCCCTTCCCAATCTGGATGTACATGTACATCCAGGTACACCACCCCGGAGGATTTCTAAAAAGTAGTGAGAGTCGAATCTACGAGTAAACTATCAAAATTTCCAGTAAGGCGATTTTTTTAAAGTAGTGCAAGCGCCTTAGTAAGCTGTGTCAAATTTAAATTAAACTACTACGTCATTGAGAGACGCTAAAAGACTTCGCATATAAATATTAAAACAAGTACTTAAATTAAAGACAACCAAGCTCGCATAGACGCTATTTATAAAGCAGTGATCAAGGACCTAGATACGCTTTAAACTAAGCCTTCCGCGAGCAGGCATGCATTTAGAATTAGTTCGGTGTTGTGTAAACTCTGTCAATCCATATATAAACAAAGCACACATTTATTATTGTTCGCGTACAGCATAACCGTTGTTAAGTTTGTTTGTAAATAAACTTATTTTTATCAACTTTTTCTCGCCGAACGTAGAGCGATTCTGAATCTGAGCTATTCTCCTGCACGCTAAGCAAGGCGTGGTGTCACGGATTAAAAACCAATTCGTGACAGTATCTACAGTTGCGAAGGAATCTTCTAGAATATTCGTTTCATGATTCCAATTAGCTTTGGCAGCTAGATGATTAATTTCGTCCGGATCTAAGGTAAAGCTTCACTGTTTTGGAGCTTTGCGTTATCAGTGGTATGTTAAATTGAGAAAATTCTCAGTGGATGAAGAAATGTTTTTAATGACAGCAATGAACATCTCTTTGTCCATAAGGGAATTGTGTTTATCTTGAAATTAAGCTTCCCGCGCTTACTTCTTGATGTCTTTCACTCGAGCACTTTTCATTTATAATAATACTGATTGGTGTGGTAAATAATACATAATGCAAAGTAAGTTGGCCAACTATCCATTTGAGATGCACTAGAATAGTGGAACAAAAATTTGCATGGTTTCGCATGAATATGTAACTTACTTCTTTGCTTTAAAATAAAGAAAGATTTTTATCGAGAAATTGCTCTCCTTCGAATTGGTAGGGGATATATAAAATGAGTTGTAAATTCTTCCATCAATAAAATAGTAAAGCAAATTATAAAATTAATGAATCCATTGTTTTCAAGAAGAATCATATATATTCCTAGAAAGGAATTAGAAACTTAAATTTGGATATCTAGTTCGCCAATGAAATAACTAAAATTTTTTCTAAAAATAGAATTTAGATTCTTTAGAGAGAGAAACGCAGGATGTAACTTATGAAAGTTTGCAAAAGTAATTGCTTTTTTAATTGAATTAATAATGAGGATTAACGCTTTTGCGTCATTCGTCTTCACAAGAAAATGTATTAATCGACTGGTTTAGCAATAATAAATTTTGTCTGATTTCAGACACGAATTCTTTAGCTAAGGTAACTAATTTTCAAGAAAGTCATCAATATTGCGTATAAGAAACATGTTCTGAATGGTTTCTGCATTTAATCGTCTAAAATCTATCAAAAGCCGCCATTTTGGGACACCATTATCTTCCGTTTTCTTCCGTACTATAGGGCTTGACCACGGGCTAGCGCCATTTCGAATAATTTCGCACTTTAGCATATTCGTAATTTGTTACTTAACCACTTGCTTGTTTACTTTAAGAATTCTATATGACTCTGTATAGAGTGGTTCCTGATTAGTAGTAATTATTTGGTGAATAGTGTTCGTGGTGGGCGAGAGATATTCCTTTCGATTCTGGAATACCAAAATAATTGCAAGTTGCACTTGTTTCTCCTCTTGTAAATGGTTTATCTATAGTAAATATTCAGTTTATTTATAGTAAATATTTAATTCCTATCTCAGCTTGGAAGATTTCAAAGTTATTCAGACTAAAAGATGGAGGTCAAATAAAGTGAATATTATTACTCCTTTTGTTTGAAACTTTTTGAACGTCGGAATATATGCTTAACATTTTGACAGTTGTTGGCCACATGATGTTTTAGTTATATTTGGCTTAATGGCAGTGAAGCTTGGAAAGTATTTCTATGTAAATATGTTCTATATTGTTGTGGAGGATTCATTCTTACCCTGGAATTGATTGCCTTTGGCTCCACAAATGATTGAAATTTTGTTTGGATTGTTATAGAGCCACTTCGGCCCCGGCTCAAGGATGTAAACTGCACAAGTGCAAGTTTAGTGACCCTAATGAAATGTGTACCTAGTTTCGTCGATTCGGTGTCTATTCGGACACCGTTTTCAAGAAAAGCAAAAAACTAAAAATGAAAATGGTTAGCAAATACAATAACAATTTATCCATATAACGAACATTTTCTTAACGATTTTCTAAATCATATTAACACCATAGAACCCACAATCAAATTCACTATAGAAAAAGAAATTAATGAACAACTTTCATTTCTTGACATTCTTATTAAAAAAGACTTGAATAGTTTCGAAACAAAAATATACAGAAAACCAACACATACAAACAGATATTTAAATTTTAATTCAAATCACCCAATAATGGTAAAAAAAGGGGGTCGTAAAAAGTCTATATGATCGAATGAAAATAATTTGTAATAATCAAAATTTCAACACAGAAAAAGAATTTTTGAGCAATGTTTTGATTAATAATAACTATCCTATTGATTTCATTCAAAAATGCTTTATAGAATTTGAACAACCAAATATCAGACAAAATCAAAATAGACCTATTGCGAACCTCTTTATTCCTTATATTCCTGGTTTATCAGACAAAATAAAACGAATAGGTAATAAATTTAACATTCGTACAATTTTTAAAACAGAAAACACCCTTAGATCTAAACTAACAAAAACAAAACCACTTAATGAAAATGAAACTACTAAAAATGTCATCTATAAAATACCATGTGAATGTAATAAATTTTATATAGGTGAGACCTGTAGACCATTATCAAAACGTATAAAAGAACACCAAACTTATATTAGAAATGCACAATTCCACAAATCACATATTTGTCAACATGCATTTGATAACAATCACAGAATACAATGGAACGCTTCTAGTATTTTGGCAAAGGAGCCTTCTTCTAAAAAACGTAAAATTAAAGAAAGTGCTTTAATTTTATTAAATAAAGATAAATGTGTTGCTTCAACTTCTGTAAGTTTCAATAGTACATGGTTACCTTTGCTAAAAACTGAAGTTGATAAGGGACACTTAAAAATTAACTAATCCTTTCAACAAAAATCATTAAATTCTTCCAAAGCGAATAACACCAAATTATATATATATAAAAGTTCATAAACAAATTAATTTACCAAATAACACCTTATTATCAAACTAAATACCAGTTACCCAGTAATTAAATATGGCATTATAATTGTCATCTTGTCAAAGTCAGTTTAAAGCCTGACAATCTGCAAGAGCTTTTTACTGTTTTATTGTATTTGCTAACCATTTTCATTTTTAGTTTTTTGCTTTTCTTGAAAACGGTGTCCGAATAGACACCGAATCGACGAAACTAGGTACACATTTCATTAGGGTCACTAAACTTGCACTTGTGCAGTTTACATCCTTGAGCCGGGGCCGAAGTGGCTCTATAACAATCCAAACAAAATTTCAATCATTTGTGGAGCCAAAGGCAATCAATTCCAGGGTAAGTATTTCTATGACAGAAATAATATGACTTAGAATCGATTAACAAGTTTAATGGTTTATCAGGATTGGATATTTTGATAAAAGGGAGTTTAAAATTATCTGTGCCATTTACTAGATTTGATTCAATCCAGAGGTAGTAAGATAAAAGTTTTCATTTGAAGGTAGCTTCTGGAATATTTTCAGAATCCATTTCTTCAGAACGATGAAAGAATTCCTATTCTTGAATTAAAGTCGGCTCCTAAGCAAAAATTTGATATAATTCCTTCTTGAAGGGTTGCTCGGTAAATTCAACGTCATTTTGATATAATTTCTCTAAATGAGATTTGGGCCTTTGTTATGTATTGTAGGAGAAGTTTGGTTTATTTTAAGTATGGGAAAAATGTGGCTTAGGCCGTTGGAAGTTGGAAAAACTTGATCTGGTTTGCATCTGAGTTGGACATAGGGGTTGGTTTCTAGACAGTAAATGTATTCGTAGGTTTCTAGACATCAATAATAGAAGGTTTTAGAAAAAAGTGAAAACTCGTTGTTGCGGAACAGGTCTGGAGCTTATTTGAATAAGCTGACTTGGGAACCTCTGTGTGTTTTGAAGTTTGTGGAGGGAGGTGCTTGTTGACTATTGACTACGACTGAAATAAGA
The DNA here is from genome assembly GCA_016904865.1 of Pissodes strobi. Taxonomy (NCBI): domain Eukaryota; kingdom Metazoa; phylum Arthropoda; class Insecta; order Coleoptera; family Curculionidae; genus Pissodes; species Pissodes strobi. The sequence goes on along the minus strand of MU182961.1, from coordinate 234,866 downwards.
TGGTTTTCCTCTAAAATATTTTGCGTGCTAGCTTCTAAATTTGAGGTTCATTCAAGCCTGACAGCAGATCGAATGTGTAAGGATCAATATTTATAAAAAGATTACCAGCACAGCTTTTTCGATTTTCCCTATTTGAGCTATTTTAGCTTCATTTAACATGAAAATTTGATCATTAACAGAAGACAATATAAATAAATGTATTGAATTGTAAGCATAAAATAAAATTCCTTCCCTTGAATTCAGTCTGAAGTTATAGACTTCATGTAATAAATATGTATCTGCTCGTTAAAGGAAAGTTGGAGAAAATCTCTATTTTTTTCCTAATAATCTAACTCTAAACGACTCGAAATTAAAGTCAATGATTGGTTTTTAAGTTTACAGGTACATTACAATATTTGTGGAAATGACAAGTGCATAGTGGTAAACGCGGAATTGTTGGATATGTGCTTGTTGGGAGTTTGACTGCGAAACCAATAGAGAAGGACATTCCAGTATAAATTTTGATTGCTCGTGAGAAACAGGTGGCCGTAAGAAATTTTTTCATCGATGCGATGGTAGAAAAGTTAACAGAATTTCAAGAATGTGAATTTGGTCAAAGAGCTATAACTATGGAAAGGGTTGATACAATTTTGGATCAAATCAATACGGGGACGTTAGATTGGGAAGTATAACTCCCAATTGACAAAATTTGTGCCAGTAATTATTACTCTTTAACTAAATGCTGAGCTTATTTCAATAAAAGCTCGTAACAGATTAAGACGTATCCTACTGGTAATCAGATTTTCTATAGCAAAAATAATACAATAAATGTTTAATGTAAGCAAATTAGACGTAAATACCACGCATAGAAGAAAAAATTTATAAAGTTTTGAAATTTTAGTTGTGAACTCCCAGTAGAAATCCAAATATAGATACGAAGAGTTCAAACCTCCCGGGTGGGAGCTTCATCCCCGTTTGCTCCAAAACTCACCCCCAAACGTGACCTCACGACGCTTTTCCGCATTTTGCTCGTAGACCGAAACTTCGGCGAGAAAATATTATAGGACTTATTATATTCTCTATTCTCCATTATTCATAAATTTGTTAAATAATGTCTTTGCGTATCTCCCACCCATCGCTCATAAATGACCTTGGAAAATATTCTTATTTCTCAGCGCGAAGACAAAAATTATCCCAGCGCACTGTGGTTCCACAAGAAGGCAAAATTCATCAAGATTAAAACAGAATTTTTTTAACAACCATTGTTTTAAAATTAGCAATAGTCCAAATTCATAATAATAAAATATTGATGACTCTAAAACCAGAGATTCATTAAAAAAATTACACCTAAACGTGACCGTATCATGTATGCCGGGATAAAGGAATTTACAACCAAATCAAGTTGGGCGCCACGACGCGCGACGCCGCTTATAAACGTTTGTTGACAGTTCCTTATAAAAGTGGCGTTGCGTTATTTCGGCTGCCCCTAGCAAAACCACATTTGTGAAAGTTAAGTTAGCTCGGCAGTTAAAAAAGTGTTTTTCTACAGCCGCGCGCAAAATAAATAAATACTAAATTCAAATGAAATCGCAAAATCGACTAATGCCGTGGATCCTTATTTTGCGCTCTAGCGCGAACATGGAAATGGAAATTCTCACTTTTTTCGTCTAGTGTGCTGAATGGTCATGGAAACCGAAGATAAATAAATGACAGTCGTACGTTTGTTACAGTTTGTTGCTGGCAATCCTGTTCTAAATATGCCCGAAGCCCGAACATAATATGTCAAAACTGACAGTCATTCGCAAATTTCAGAATAAAGTATAGAGAAAAATGTGCATTTAATTTTAAAAAATGCGGCTGTAGAAAAAGTTCTGTGTGTTTTTCGAGCGCAAAGTAAGATTGCCGTTTTCGAAAGATTACTGCGCTCCGCTACGCGTCGCGCAGTAACATTCTTTCTCAAGCGGCAATCCGTTACTTTGCGCTCTAAATACACAAATAACTATTGTTCGCACACTTATTCACTTTAAAAAATCAAATACATGTGGCAGAAACACAGTAACGGCTCTTGCTGTGTTTATGTTTATAAAATATATTTAATTTTATTTGGGATCCTATGGGTCTAAAGCATAGTAACTGCTTGTTGGATTTAAAACTTATATTTTGTAGAATATATTAATATATAAAATAGATTAAAAAATAATAAAAAAGTAAAGAAACTTGCTAAGTTACTAGTAGAGGGCATTTACATAGAATAGTACTATTAGATACCACTTATCAAAAACTTATGCCATAAAACCGAACCGAGGCAAACATTAACACGTTGACTGCCATGTGTACCCAACGTGACACCACATTGGAGACTCATGTGGTTTGTTCGTTATTAGCCGAGTGTACCCACATATGCGACATAAGCCTGTGTTTTTCTTATGGAGACGATATATAATGGCTGGTATTAATAGGTTATGTATTTGGCCAATGAATTTCGACCTATGTGTGGGTACACACGGGTGCAAAGGCCAAATGGTAAAAGAAGTATAAAGTATGAACTTATGTTTTTATTTTATATTAGCAAAACATAATTAGAAAAGTTACGAATGAGCCCTAAGGGCTTAATAATAGACACATTTACTTAGTATCAAAAGGTAGGACCTACTTTTATCTTCCCACTTCTGTACTAGCATGCCCAAAAGACACTCAGCAGCCACAGTCTCTGCTTTTTTTTTATTTTTTTAGTAACTTGTTTCGGGTTTAGCTTACGATTCGATCGTAGGGTACCTACTAAATGTTTTTTTTTATCGAGCGAGGTTATGCTAATGTTACACTAGTATAATAATCGTCCGTATAAATAGTATGACCTTCATTCAAGAGAGCCAGAGTGAGCACAATATTTTGCGAAGCTGACTGGCCTTCTACTTTATCCTGACCACAGTATACTGAAATATTATATGCATATACCAGAACCGCAGCAGGGGTAATATAATAAAATTATCCCCGCTTTATCTCGCACATCGGCTATGACCACGATATGTGCCACGCGGCTGTTACGACAAAATGTACACGTTCAGGCCATGTGTACCCATTTGGTAACTCACCCACATAAACATGTTCTAACTCGATTTTAGGAAAACTAAAGACAACAAACGTTAGAAGAACATAATTTCATCTGTTATCAATCAAAAAACTGTTGTGACCGGTGGGACCATTTTTTTTAACATTATGGCAGTCAACGTGTTAACAATAAAATATACGAACGGTAAAATAATGCCAATTCAAAACTCAAAACTTACTCTTTAACTATAAATCAATATCAACAGTTTGATTAGGGCCTTTTCTTGAAACTAAGTCTAACGATTCATTTGACACGCAGCTTTTGCCAAAACGATTTTCTATTTTCCGGCATTAAAGGAATTAGTTCTTTTAATATATTGTTTTTATCTGCGTTAATCCCACGTCCTTGGATAGTTTCAGGGATAGTAGTTATTATACGCTTGTTTTGCAAAAAATCACGTTCTTGGTACTCTCCTTTAGAGTCTGTTTTGTAATACAATGTTTCCTTGCCTTTAATAAAGCACAGTTCTACTAAATGTTTTAACAAAAAACATTTTAAAGGTAAGCATGGAATTCCGTTAATTGTAAAACTTCTACTAATTTTTTTCTGGAACTAGCTATTATGTCCATAAGCTCTTGAAATTCATGCGGTGCCATATCCAAATTTTTTTGTTCAATATTACCATGGATTCCGTCAGCATCCATGTGAGTGTGTCCGTTTGTTAGATCGCAAATTTTTATCTTATTTGGACCGGTTGGAATATTTACTTTACCTACAAGTGACGTGAATATTACCCAATTTTTATTTTGGCTTGAACAGTTGTCGCACCAACAAAAAATCTTTTACATCACGTTCTCTCGTAATAACTTTTATCATTGCATCAACGAAAGATTCAGTCTTTCAAACAGGCAGGGCCTCATGCCATAGAACGCAAAAACTCTTATTTAAGACATTCTTGTTGAGTGTAGTCAAAGTTTGATTAAAAACAACCTACTGCTAGTAATACTAGTAAAAAACACGTTTTACTTTGTGACATTATTGGAAGCAATATAACCTCTTGAAGGTCCACAGAATAAATGCGCTTTGAACGGTTAGTTGATAAATATTCCGCTTCCTGAGCATCTTCTTTATATTCGGAATTTGCTTAAGATGCTTTTAATCAATTGTTCTTGAATAATACCAGTGTATTATAAACCGTTTAAACTTGGTCCCCGGCATATTACCAAATCTGCAATGATTTTGAATATTTGAGTTAGTAGACTCTGTAAGTCCAACAATAAATTGACACAAACTCAGTTTCCATTTCTACAAACTCCCAATATGTTTCTCCATTTGGAAATCTATATGCCAAGCTTCATAAAAGTTTGACTATGTGAGTGACACAGAAGAAGGTATACCTGTAACGTATAAATAATGTGGCTCTAGAACACATTTTACTCGAAGTTGGGCAGACATGTGCATAATTTATCGCAACAGTTTACGACAAACACAAATTCCTGGGATTAGGGAAGTTCGCTAATATCTCGATAAAACTTTAATGATAATATACAATAGTTCCGTGCTGGTAAGTAGCCTGTTTTGGCCGCTCAAGTTTGAAGAAAGTTTGTATGGTTCAGGTCATATTAAGCTTTATGTACCCGCGTATAAATAACGTGTGAACTGTATTTTTAAGTAAGTCTCGCAGTTTTCTTTTCATCGTGAGGTCACTACTGTTGGCAAAATCAATTTTATTATGGTGGGGCTTGTCAATGCTCAGTTGGATCAGTTAACTTTTCGTCACATTTTATCTAACAGTTAAATTGTTTAACGGCTTCTGTCAGCATGTAACTTCTACTTGCAATATCTTTAAACTGAAGTCAATGGTCAGCAAAAAACAGTTTCGATTATTCTGGAAGTAAAACTTCAACTTCTGATTTAATTTATTTAGTTTTGTTATAATTAAATTCCCTTAGAACTTTAGCTGCATATATTGGCTATTTTGTGCAGCTGTGGGAGGAGTGAATCCAAGCTTTTGAATGTATGTATATCACAAGAAAGAAATATCTTGGAAGGTCTTTGGAACCGAAAATATAAGTTTGCTTGTGGACTACACACAAGAAGTAAATAAAATTTACCCATTTAAAAGAGAAGCAGAGACTAGCCTACAGACCTGCACATGGTATATTGTCGTCATTGAGAGGACACGCTCTACGCACGCTGGTCGACTAGCTTTAAACTGGCTGATATCTGCCACAATCTTATTCATTATAGTAGCGCTCCTTTCGGGTTTGATACCCGCAAAAGAAAGTTCTATTTAATTATATTAAATTTTTTAGTGTGTCGGCTTCATGGTAGGTGACGAAAAAGCAATATGGCAAAAAGTCTTTAGTTATTTATTTTTTACACGTAACAAAAATTAACCGTAAAAATATTTTTATTTGATGCAAATTAGTTGACACGAATGGTTGAATATAGTATGCATTTTTATTTTATGTAAATTCGCTGACATATTTTACAGCAAACCTCGTGATAGAGACGAAGATAAATAGCTATTACATGCTTGGCTAGAACTTTGGGCAGAACGGAGGCAAAATTTGCCTCGCCATGTTCCTATCTCTTATGTTTTAACCAACGTGCTACTAGCCTGCAGGGTGTATTAGTTATATGGCGCATAACACTATTTCCTCCTGTTTTTACCAACGCTCTATCTACCTTTCGTTAAGCGCCGTTATCATCACTTTTTGCATGGGTTTCTCCACTACCCCTCAGCCGTCGAACTGCATCAGCGGCAAGTCCGACTTCACTAGCTTTAAAACCACGCGACGGTTAAAATTATTACTTATAGTCCGAAAAAAGAGTAAGACAGCATATACTTCCGTCACCCTAACTTACAATATTCATGTTTCAATTTTTAATAATTGACGCAATACTGTTGTTATATTTCAACTGAAGTTTCCATCCAATCTCCTGATCTTCAAAAAATTAAAAGAAAATCTTTAATATTTTGCTACATATATGCTTCTTTTAATATGGACTTTCTTAACCGAACCCATTTTAAGGCAAAAAATAAAATAAAGCTCAACTAAAAACTATACTAGTTGTAAGAAACGCTACATGAATTGTTATTAAAATTCAATTGAATAAATATGATTTCTGTTGTATTTATAACGGCTCATATATTATACTACCGAGCACGGACGTTATTAGATCCAATATTTAACTCTTTTTTTTTAATTAACACGCTTTTATTAGCTTCACCTGTATGTATTTTTGTTTGTTTGTTTGTAACTGACGAACGCCAACTCGCTATCCGTTCGGCATGTTCTGGATGAGGTAGAGGGCTAACATTTTTTGGGGATGTAGATGGGGTAAAATGAATACTCAGTGTCAAAATTGGAGGTCGTACCCCCCCCCCCCCCCTGCGGGCTGGAGCGAGGGAGAAGAGAAAACTAAAAGAATTAATTCCGGGAGAACGAGAGGGGGCAGGAAATTTTTATGGGAGGTGTGGTACCTGGAGGGACTATTTTGGGCCACATGGGGGGTGGCGGGGCTCTAATTTAAGGGAGGAATTTGGGAGAGAAACCGTTTTTTGGCCGTAGCTCTGCAACGAAGGCTTATCAAGGACCGACGACAATACAATAATTTTATAAGTTTATCTAATTAACCTGGTAAGGATCGCCAGGATTAAATAATATAGTTTTAAAAAATGCTTCCATAGTACATCAAACTAAAAAGTGGGAAATAAATATAGTTTAAAAAACTAAAAAATACGCTTTAATGATCAATCGAACTAAAAAATAAACAATAATTATTAATACAAGCAGATAAACGAAAAATATGAGTATTATTGTCAAAAAAGCGTGAGGTGCTCGATGTACATAAAATATAACACAAAGCGACCCACGCTTTTTTCACAATAATACTACCATTTTTCGTTTATTATTATTGTCTGTCTGTATTGATAATTATTTTTTTGTTTTTTAGTTCGATTGAACATTAAAGCGTGTTTTCTTAGTTTTTTATTAAACTATATTTATTAGTTTAAATTTCTCTTGATTAGTTACTTTTTGAAGATTAAACTATGTTCAGAGGGTTATTGCTAAAATTTAAAAATAAAGTAAGCGTCTCAAATACGTTCTGATTTTGAACACAGGTAATATTTATTTTTGATAGTTACCTGTAGCAACCTATTGGTGCAATTAAGATATGATTTCATTAATTTTAATATTAGTATCGCATTTTCTCAACTTAGCTGTGAAGCTTTCAAATTCGATTTAATTAAATAAAAATTATTCATTACTACAACGATGCATCTTTGTATCTTATTACATAACCGCGAACCGCGATGAACATAACTTGCTAAGATGGATTTATACAGACTTACGATAAATATTAGATAAACATAACATTTGGTATAAAATAAGTTTTTCGATCTGTCATATAAATCATAAAATAGAAATTGTCAAAATTTTCACAAAGAAGAGAACCTTAGATATGTCCTACTTTGTCCAGGTATTTCTATTTTTTGTTTCAATATATATCTTTTTCATTACTTATTTAATTGCAGCTCTAAAATTATTTTGAGAAGTAACAATGTGTTCGCAATATTCCTAAAAGTATGTACTTATTGAAAAAAAGTTAAATATTCGAGAAAAAAAATAAAAGGATGGTGGGCAATATTGTACTAGTAAAGGTCAACTTTGCCCGGCCGTAAATAGTATATTATTTTATATGGAGGAAAAGTGATACTTTTCATGGCGCGCTCGCCATGAAAAGTAACTTTTCCTCCAAATAAAATATGCTGTTTTTTCTTCAAATGTCGACAAATCAATGCAAAAACATCTCTTTTTAATAGTAATAATATCTAATTATTATTAAAGATAAATGGGTTCGCAAGGCGGCTTAGACCACGGTCGTAGGTGGCCTTGCTTAGACCGGTGTCGGTGAATATAATGTAACATAAAGCTGTCAGTGGACACTGTCAACAATAATTATTTTTTTAAGATTCGTCTCCGATTGCGTTTTAATTCCGTATTGATAAGCAGTTATTGAGTAAGTTCGATTAAATAATAACCAATTTGTTCCTAAATTAGTGATTTTTAGAAATGCAGTCACAAATTGAGTGATAAATACAAATTGTAGTTTAATAAATCTTGAGTTGTTGACGCCTATTTTGTTGTCTGTTTGTATTGTATCTATGTTGCTATGACAACACTTTTACCTCCGCCGGCGGAAAAGTGAAAAGTAAAGCTCCGGCGGGGGAAAAACGAAACTTTACGGCCGCCTACACAGTCGAGTAATGACGGATTTACTGACGTTTGAAGAAAAAAGTATATTTCAGGGCCAATTTGCAGCACAATAGGACTAATTTGCCCACGTTTTATGTCTTAAAAAAGTATCTTGTATTAGATGAAAACTCATACAACTTCAGTTTTCGATAATTTTCTTCATTTAAACAGTAGACAATTACTTTAGATTCTGAAATTAAAATGTTTATAAAAAACAACGTAAATAATTTTCCTGCACTGGGTACAAAACTACAAACTTAAAACTCAAAAGTTTTAATCTATGAACTAAGTAAGAGACTTAAGTCATATTAACTCTATAACAGCCTTCAAAAAAGAGCCTTAAAAAGTAGGATTTTTCCTAATCTACTTGGAAACGCAGGCAGTCAAGATAAATTAATTGTATGGTAACAGTGTTTATTTTGGAAACAGCGTTAAAAATAATACACAAAATATGTTTCCCAAATTCTGCTAAAAAACTAAGGCAATCAGGTTATCCTTATTTTATAACAGCCTTTAAAAACTATTCTAGACACTAAAAAACAGGCTTATAAAAAAACAAAACATTAAAGGTTAAAGGCACACAGATTCCCCTAAAAAGAGTAACGGTTTATAGTCGGTTTGGCAAAATTTTCAGAATGTCGACGAAACTAATGTCTGATGTATCATATATTGTTGGAAAATAATAACCTTTTATACTTTTCCTAAGAAACTTAGTTGTAGATATAAATGTCATCCATCTCAGATATTTCAATAACAATCCCAATAAAATGACTCATGGTCTTTTTTGTTGAAATTAAACGACAACAAAGGAACCTATTTTCAAATTATTTGGGTCCAACTCTAAATTTATAGTTTCATCTTTTTTTTTTGTAAATCTGTAGTTACGTTTGTATCGCTACTTAAATCGGTCTCAAAGTCATTCCCTCTCATGTTACTCATCTCAATATCACTCTCTTCTTCATCAGATATTTGTTCAGGGGTTCCCTGTCCCAAATTTTATTTTTCAGAAGAAGCTTCGCAAAGGGTAGATTACTCATTTAATTCCTCAGATTGAACGGACTCTCCAGGTTTAATATTGAGAAGTTTCTTGTTTCCTCTTTTTTTATAGTATCACCACTTTTTATTGTTGAAGAAAAGTTAAGAAAGCATATCAATTTCAGAGCTCACTCTATTTTGAATGTTTCTGAAAACATTTTTTTAAAACTTCATAAGGATCTATAGGATGTATTCATGTCGCTCGGAACGCGTTACAGATATTTTTCTGAAAATTTGAATCTGTTGCTGCTATCAATTTGAACCACAACTGAGGGGAAATGATTTTCTCAACAACATTTATTTCTGATTGCCTAGTTTTAAGATCGGTAAGTATTTTTTTCCGGGCCCTCTCAAGGGGTCATGTTGCCAGCCCTTCCTCTTTTAACATTTTGATATTCTCTGTTGATTAAAATGACTCTATAACGTTTCAGGAAAGCATAAATCCACTCACAACTTGGAAGGTTGTCATTAGGAAAGAAAGGAATTCTGAACCCTTTGGAATCACCAGCATCATGATCTCCAGTGCTGTCAGCGAGGACTCATACTAAGCACTAGCGATAATTACATCCACAATGTAATGCTCTTCTATTTTAGTTAGAGCCAAGGGATGACCAACGTGACCTAAATGTTTTCCTTCTTTTTTATTTAAAATATTGCGGCGGGGCATATTGAATTGTTCTTCTGCGTCTGGAGAGCTCATTCCATTTTTTACACCATTTACGGCTCGTTCTAAATCCTCTTGGGTACATTGTTCGTAGCTTCTAGTCCCCAATTTCTTTCTATTACGAAATTGCAACCCTAGACCTGTAAATTATCCAAAAATTAAATTTTAAAATATTTGGCCAACATTGCCCCCATATAGAGACAACATTGCCCAGTTAAATTTTTTCATTTGCAAAAAAAAATATTAGTCTTTTAGCACTCATGGTCACCCAATTTTGCTCTGAAACTCCTTAGCAAAACCTAGGGCAAAAATGGAATAAATATAATATAATAGTCGATGCGCAGTAATGCATAGCTTTTACCTAAAAAAAAAGAGGAAAATTACGTAAAATGTTCTTACCATATAGCAAGTAATGAACCGCACCAGACAAGAGATAAACTCGTACTAACCGAAAATCGAAAAGTCTACCGTTAGCTGCAAGCCAAACTTGGTTTGGTCAATCTACAGAGTTGCCAAGTGGGAATTATTCTTGATCATTTTCACCTCGACAGCAGGCAGAGTTTAGAATAAATCTACGGAAAGTTAAAAGCTGCGAAATAATAATAATAATATCCATATTCGGACATTAAAATTTCTAACATTCCCATGCTCAACTGTTTTTTCGCGCCTGGGTTAGAATTTTTCAGTCATTGGAACAGCTTTCGCGTGGGAAAGGAAGGTGTAATAAGGAAGTAATCTTATCGGTTTTCATGCAATGGAATCAATCGGATATTTGAGAAATTAATTTTTGTAGGTTCTTTCATCTAAAACTGCTTTACTCAGTTTAATTCGTAAATCCCGATATTCCTGAATGAAATTACGAATGAAATTATACTCTAGACATTATTTCACCTACCCACTATTAGAACTCATAACCTAAAATTCTCTCCGCTTTGTGTAATGTGTAGCATGCAAAACCACGAATGGAACATCGACTTATTTAATATTTAATATTTCTACAGAGGGTCTTCGTGGTATTTTGAAGCACCGAAAAACTTTCATATTTCCGTTTTGAATAATTCTTAGTATGTTTTTATGTATTTTGTTTTAAATAACTTTATGTTTCCACATTAGATTAATTTTTAACGTTTAATGTTTATTGTTTATTTTTTTATGTTATTAGTTTCTGTTACTTATTTTCTATATTTTTTCCTCTGATAGGTTAAGTCAAATATGGTTTTTTTTACTCTACATTTTTCTGTCTACATTAAGTTTTTATGAGGCAGGCTTAGTATATAAATAAAAATGATGTCGTAATATAACCGGCATGGACACAATTTTTATATAGTGGGCTATACAAATAAAGGCAACATTAAATAAAAATATAGGTGAACTATAATCTGACTACAAAAAATGATAAAATTAAAAACTAAAACTAAAAACTTTTGTGAATTTTGTCGGATTTAGGACAAGGTGGAAATTAAAAAGCTTTATTCCATTAGCTAACGTTTCGGTTTTATTTTAAACCTTCTTCAGAGCTCTGGAATTAATCTTGATGTTAAACATAAAAAACATACTTTACAGTATTATTTGTCACATATAAAAAATTCTTTCCATACATTTAATTAACCATACACTCACATAATATTTACAACAACAAACTAGCGAAAAATTGCTACAATTACGACGTGAACATACAGAGAACTGATGATAAATCCGACAAAAATCACAAAAAAATTTTAAAAAGTATAAAGGACACAAACAAATCAAATTTTAAAACTAAAAATGTTTAACATTTCTTATTTTGAACTTACTCTGTAACTTGTTTATTTGTACATTATTTTCTATCTCGTTTTTTTTTACGTTTGGTACACAAAAAAAAAGGAAAATCTTATACTAATTAAAGAGCGGTGCGTGGACGGTAGACATTGAACTTGAAGCGCTGTAGGTTGTAGTCTTCGTTATTTGCCTATGCAAATTCGCTATTAAAATTCCTATTTCGGAGTTGGGAAATCTCTCCATATCTATAACTGCAAATATGAACTAAATAATCACCTAAGCATATAATTTTACTGAGAGGAAAACTACAATTTAATTCATATAGCCCCATCTACAAATATAAACTGTAATAATATGGCGGTCATACTGGTTCTGCAATCAATAGTGTTTGTTCACATCAAAATGATCTTGCTCTTAGAAAGTCTCCAGAGATGGCGACATCTGTTTACCTCGCTTCAAAGCTTATCGATTTTCTGGGCTCATAGACTGAATGTCTGTTTATTTAACTAGTTTATAGATGACACTGGGTATCTAAATTAATGTTTACGAGTCCTCTTAAATAATCTCAAGTTTTATCTAGTTATCATATTATATTTATTAAATTTAGGAATATGACAGTGAAAAGCATAGCTGATATTTTTAGAAGCCTTAGACCTCAAAGTCGAAGTGAACCGATTTCTTTAAGCATACTGGTTAGGTGAGCTGAAGGTCCTATCAAATGCAAATATAAAACCTAGGCAAGAAATAAGAAATTATACAAAGAATTATTTCTTGCAGTAAATGATTTATCCGAATTATCATTCAAATATATTTTGTTAGTTTTAACGATTTTAAATGAAATTACCCCCTTTGATTTTAAATTGGATTAAAAAAAGCCAAATTTAGAAAGTTATTAGTCATACTACTACTCCAGGAAATCTATATTCTATATAACCTAATCCAACCATTCTCAACAAACATTTTTATTACTTAGTTTTTGTCGTTTTGTTGTTTTTAAGGTGTATATTGGATTTAACCAATTTTTTTTTTAAATTGAAATGTAGTTTATCATTGAAATGCATGCTTTATGCCCTCCTTAATCTTTTTTCCTATATAGTTAATTGGATTTTTTACTCTTAATTGAGATGTCTGAAGCAGGAAGTATGCACCCCTACTCAAGGTGTGCATAATAGTATATTATGATATAAGTGTATAAGAGGGCCTTTAAAGCACGCGCGACATATTTCAAAACACGACGCGCAGCGGAGTATTTTGTAAGTCGCAAGGGCTTTAAAGGCATCTTATACACGTAGATCATATGATATTTTTTTATTACGAATGCATCATAATCTCAAAAATGTTTTAAATATTAAACTTAAGGGATATATTGAGGAATATATTAATCTGTCACATTTGACATGATCAAATGTTTCTATAGCAACCTTTAAAAAAGTAAGAGCATCATAAACATCACTTTAAGCATGCTGTAGCGTGCGATAGTCGTTGATTATGATGCATGCGTAATAAAAAATTATATACCTAATCATTAACATTAAACACACACCGGCATAATTAGGGGAACGGACAAAATTTAATTTATGTCTGGCGACTATCCCATAACTCCCAGCAGTCAGCTGTTTTCATGTACTTCGTGGTGTAACAAATCGTTTGTATGCCTCTGGTGGCCTAGAGGTTTGCATGGTTAGCCTTCACTTCGGCAACGCGAGTTCAAATCCCATCGATTTCTTTTTATTTTTTTTTTAAGGTTAGATTTTTAACAGTTTTTTTTTCTTGATTTTGAGTATGTCTTGGATTAGTTTGTGTTAGCACCTGGTTAGTTTCCTTTTTTTAGAGAGTTATGGGATAGTCTCCAGACGTAAGTCAAAATTTACACAAAGTTTGACTTCAATTTTCTCTTGAAACCTTCACTCGATTTTGACTTTCTTTTTGTTAAATTGTAGCCTGGTTCTTTAAGAATACGTTAGAGGTATTGCTGATTTTAAATAATTGGTCCTAATGTCATATACAGGGCTAAAAAAAAGTAATGTTTTTTTGTCAATTTTTGGGACACTCTGTGGAGTGAACGAATAAAATTCGATATCATTCGATAATGCCAAATTAAAGATTGATCCTTTCTGAACATTTTCTTTTTTAGTTTACTCTGATACCTCGAATATTAAGGATGCTACAGGGTTTTGTTAAAAATAGTACTTTTTATGGGTCGATGAATTTCCCTTAATCTTTGTATTAATTCGATATCATTCGATAATGCCAAATTAAAGATTGATCCTTTCTGAGTATTTTCTTTTTCATTCTTTCGGATAACTTGAATAATAAAGAGTACATAAATTGGAGCGTGTCTAAAGGCCAACGGGCCAAACGAAAAACAACAATAATGAATTACCGAACAATGACGATTTAAAATATCCACAATAACAATAATTTGTGTTTTAATAACGCATTTTCACTTTGATAGTTATTCCTATGAACCTTCTGTTGATACATATTTCATTTTTATTTCTTTTTGGCTTCTTATTTGAGGTACTATTCGACACATGTCTTGCAGGTATAATCTTTTGCCATCATTTCTTACACTGAGGAAAATGGCTCAAATCAATTTTTGGTATGGACGGCGTTGATTTACGATTATATAACATTACATATCGAATATTAAAATTTTGTTATAGTTTAGGATCACTTTAGAATTATCCCAATAAAAATCGTTGTATTACGTTAAGAAATATAGCGAATATACAAGATAAATTGACTGCAAATGAACAATAATACTCCTTAGGTTTTAACAGTTTTATATAACGCAAATATTATACAAAAAATGTAAAATGGCAAATCAAATATTTCATAGCATAATGGTCATCACCTTGCTAACTGCGGACTATTTACTGTTGATATACGACTGTTTTATACCAATAAATTTACTGATTGTTGTCCGTAATCTTTATGGTGTATTGCTCACTATTTGCTATTTCAATGGCTGCCGCTGCGGCTGAATCCACGCCAAGCCAAACAGCAAGAAGTCAAAGCAGAGTGGCGCCTGACGCAAACAATTTGCCGATTATTTACATTAAATACCAGTCCCATGTAGGAAATTAAAGATAGGAGAGAATCCACCAAAGAACATGCAGGTATGTATATCTTAGGTTAACAGATATATCATACGTTTTCAAACTCATCACTTGTTTACGTTTTGTCAATCAAAAACTCGTTGTTTTTAGGTCCTGTATTCTACGAAGATCTAATTATTTTACCATACGAACGATGATATATGCGTGTAAGAGATATGGATCACTTTCTACACTATAACATTTGAATTAACACACGAAGGGTGCCTCCAGTGAATCAAAAGTTTGAAAAAACCAATAAGGTAAGCTATTTTCTATTTAAGTAGCAACCATTGTGTAGTCAATCATGTTAATAGATCACAGGTGTACTCCTAATTTGTGACCATGCACCCAAACAAATTTGAATTGACATGTTCAATTTTAGCGTATACTGGACTCGATCACATCAAGATGATAATAGAACCCAGGTCCCCTACTGAAGTAATGCCACAAATATAATGTTTGCCAACCCCATGAGATATAGTTTAAATATAACTAATATGTAACTATACAACAAAATATATACGGTGCACATGCAAGTTGAATAATGGTTAATCAATATTTGAATATTAGCTATTCTACCCGTTATATAGTGGATATACAATTAACTATATATGGTGTATATCCAGGTTGAATAATGGTTATGCAATTGCTGTATTAACGGTATACAAGCCCTAATATGAAAGCAGGATAAAATATGCGTACGAATATATCACAAAAACGTAAATTATATGATTATTTAATAATCCGTATACAGTAATTGTATAATCGTCATAGTTTAGCGATATTACTTTCAGAAAAACTGATTGTATATTGGCCGAAAACAGTTAATTTGTCACAAATAGTATACAAGTTTTGTATTATGGTCATTCCATTTTTGTATAGTGGCTATTTCTCTCAGTGTAGGACCAATTGTTAAAATCCGCAATTCCTCTAACGTAAAGAACCAGGCTACAATTTAACAAAAAAAAAAAGTCAAAATCGAGTGAAGGGCTCAGGAAAAAATTCAAGTCAAACTTAAATTTTGCCCGTTCCCCTAATTATGCCGGTGTGTGTAGTTCGCAACACTGCCAATTGTCAAGAAAATATTCTAACTCAAGCTTCTTATTGGAAATGTGCACTTACTTTATTTGTGTCTCATGTTATTTGACTATGTAAAATCTCCATAGTGAGAAACACTCCATTGATCTCCCTAGTAAAAATTAATATTAAATTTTCTTGAATATATTAATAACTTCACGCATAACGTAAACAGTGTTCCAACAGCATGCATATTTATTATAAACTATATATATGCTACATAATATTAAGCATTAAGCATTAAGCTCTCACAGAAATCATAATTTAATTCATTTAGTTCCATCTGCAAAATGAGACTTGATACAACGTGGCTTCCATGAAATTATCTGTTAGTTCGGTAATCAATAGTTTCTCTCAACAACACAAGAAGCATTTTAATCTAATGCGATCTCAATAGATGGCGACATCTGTTTCGCTTAGGTCCCAATACAGTGGCTTTATACAGGACAGTGACGACAATGTTTCGTCAACGCGCTGATTGGCTGCGCCATTTTGGAGCAAATTTAGTTTGTTTTCGTATGCGGCTGTGGATAATTTCTTGTGATTTATAGCGATCTTATGCGTTTTCCTAGTAATTTTTTTGCTGATTATTAAAGCTGTGTGTATAGTTTCGGTATATCCAATTAGACATTAAAGTTATATTACGTTTTAAAGTGTAGATTTGCTGCTTTAGTAGGTACCAAGGTAGGTAAATAAGTGGTATTTTAAAGTAGATTATCTATAAGATTTAGTCAGAAGTAGGCTTTTACATACCCTGCAGGCCTCCTACAGGCCCACCAATACATTATAATCCTAAATGTAGTGATTATAAAAAAAAATTGGGCATGTAAAGTTGAAGGGTGATTGTTTCACCAGTTTTTTTTGTCACACCAAAGAGTGTTGTCATATTCTACTCTTTGTATTTATATGAATGTAGTAGATTGCAGGTGCATGCCGTGTTTTATATACAAGGTTATATTAGGCTTTTCTTTACCAGTTAAATATTGTATTTACTTTGAAACACTGTTACAGTGTAAGTAAACAAGTTGTTAGTGTCATTAACTTTGTGATCACGATCACAGTCGAAATGTACTTTAGTCCCTTAGGATTAAATGAACCCTTTTAGTCCTGGAAGTACAAAAAATACTTTAACGTCTATATCATTCCATTAGGGCCTGGTTGTAAAATAGAGGCTTAAACTCGGCTTATTTGAACTACGACTGGTGGCTGAACTCCTTTATACATTGCTGTCAAATTAGATCATTTTATCTGCAATGTATTTTGGATAAAATTCTTCAACCACCAGTCTTGGTTTAGCTGACTCGAGCTTAGTCAGCATCCTACAACACAGTCTAAGTAACATGTTCGTCAAATGTCATTCCTCAATTTGCTTAATTCAGTGATGCGTACAATACAATGTAGTAACGGATTATCTTTTCTTGCAGATTCATTTTGCACCAGGCAGGTGGGAGGAATAAATATGAGATAAGAAGTTAAAGCCAAATGCTATCCCAACCATATTTTCCATTTGCAAACCGAACGCGGAAAGAAAGGCTTCTACAAAGTGTAAATCTGCCTTGAAATCCTCAGATTCCATATCGAGGCCTTCTTCCGAGCAAACTGAGAAGTCGAGAATGGATTGGATTTTTTACCGTGCACATATTTTTATTTTTTTGTAGAAATGGAAAATAGATAGTAATCACAGAACCTTGTCATAATATGAGTCAAAAAATAATTAGTAGATATGTAGTATTTCAATAAAAAAAGTAAATTATTGCACAAACATGCTAGTAAATCCTTGAAAAAACTATTTGTATTAAAAAATTTAATTCAAGAAACTACAGCTTTTTCCATGTTTAAGGTTCTTTATTTAGCTTTTGTCAATATCCAGAGGAGTATTCCTGTTTTGTTTTGTTTTAAATATATTAGGTAATATATGTATATTTTATTTTAGATTTTTTTTATTGTTACCGTTTAGCTTAAACCTTTATCGACAAGAAACAAGAGATCGAAGTAAGTTAATCAAACAACGTTGAGTAAAATAAATATGTTTATTTTAGATGAAATACAGGTTTGTCAAATAGTGTACCTACTTTATTTCCCAGCATTACATGAAATAAACTTCTGTTCGTAGTCAATGTCCATAAAAATCATAATGAATTTTTCATTATTCAGAATCCATTCTTTGACAGCATCTTTATTAAATATGATTTTTTCCTCTGGTCAAGGCTGAAAATTGAAATAAGCTTTTATATTCTTTGTGTTGATTATAAATAAATAAGATGATTTTAACATGAACAAGTCTTAAATCTAGACATGATTTTATGGCATTGTCCATATACCTCTTTGCTTTAAAGAAAAGTTTTCTTGCATCCACTGCTGTATAAACTGGATACCTGCTTCGCCGCTTCATATGTATTGTGCCTCTCAGTCTCAAAACATTTTTTCGGAAGGTATTTAATTATGGACCTAAAAATTACATTTACTATTTATAACATCATCTTGCTGAAAGATACCACAAATCATGAAGAAAGTACTAAAATTTCATGTCGTGTACACAGACGACCATTCTGATTATCACATTAAAACGTTATTAATAATCATAAAAAAATATATACCTACCTATAAACAAATAATTATTTATATTTACGTACCAGTCTGTCACAATCTTGAGTCAACTAACCCCACTTTACATTGTCAATTCAGCTCATAAGTGTCTAATTTCGGTTGAGTTTCTGTCTCTTTCTGTACTACGCTCAAAAAGAGTTGGAAACATGTTCCTTGCCGCTTATACATGCGGGCTTTTCAAATGCTAGAATAATACTTTCAATTATTTTGCTTGTTAACTTCGGGAAAATTATTAAAGTTTTATTAGCTAAGGGTCCGGTTAACATATTCCTACCAATATAATACCTCAGTTGGTTTATTTTGTTAGCTTCTTGCTAAAAAAATGCAAAAAACGCGAAACTTCCATATAACCTTTAAGAAAATTTGCTCCAAAATGGCGGCCCTGGTCTATTGTCGTCACTGTCCTGTATAAAGCCACTGTAGGTCCCAAACTCCAGATGTCAATCGATAATATGTCCGTGATTTAAAAGAAAATAATAAAATAAAACTAGATTTTCTTACATAATTTGCAGATGACTTAATAAACTGCTCTTCAAAAGTTAAGGATAGCTTGAACTTCAGGTAAAGTTTAAATGAGGATTTCTCACATGAAAATTAATTAAATTTGAAATGCATACTAGCGACTGAAAGGCGGTACTTTCAGCTTTAAGTTGTCATGTCAGGTCAGGCCAATGATGTCATTATGAATTAGATACAGGGTGGCAAGTGAAAGAAAGCCGAAGAAACGAATTTATGATGTTTTGTAACTTTTTTAGAAATAACTGCAGATTTTTTATGATGGTAGTTTTAGAATGCCTGTGTCAATATCTCGGAACGGTTTTTGAGTTTTTTTCAAATTATTATTTTTTACAAACTTATGTAGATTTTTTGGAAATTTGTATTTTCTAATTTTAATACTATAGTTGGCCATATTATTGACTCAAATTGGGCAGAAATGCATGACTGCACCTTCATTGAAGGTGTGGTGTAATTTAATTTAATTTAAGTATATAGGGTAACTCGCGTGGTTGTTATAAAGTTATTGGCAATTTTTTCTTATGGTACATGCTGTATATTTTTGGATTTTTAAATTCTCCGTACAATTCTAGACATATCTCATTTGGCATACCCTATACCTAAATTCAATTGTTTTCGAAGTATCGACGTTTGAAAAGTTACATTTTACTCACTCTAAACTCCTCCAGAATCCCAACAGTTTGACTTAGAGTGAAATGCCTTTCACATTCCTGTCTTAGTTTTTAATAAGCTATATTCTGACATTAAGTTCCCAGTAAACCAGAAGTACGAATTTTTCCGGATAATTTGTGAATATGACCCAACCCAAACTAACATTTATCGGCTATGATGCAAAAAATGATAATCAATAATTATTAAAATCAAATTTTATTTCAATGAAAACAAGAACTGAGACGCTGCCCAATTTGAGTCAATAATAGGGCCAATTAGAGTATTAAAATTAGAAAATACAAATTTTCAAAAAATCTACAAAAGTTTGTAAAAAATAATAATTTCATAAAAATTCAAATACCGTTCCGAGATATTGACACTGGCATTCTAAATACATCATCATATAAAATCTGCACTTATTTCTAAAATAGATACAGAACATCATAAATTCGTTTCTTCGGCTCTCCTTCACTTGTCACCCTGTATCTATCCGTAATGTCATCATTGACCTGACCTGACATGACAACTTAAAGCTGAAAGTACCGCCTTTAAGTCACTAGTATACATTTCAAACTTATTTAATTTTTATGTGAGAAATCCTCATTTAAACTTTACCTGAAATTCAAGCTATCCTTAACTTTTGAAGAGCAGTTTATATAGGGGTAAATATTTTTTTGGTTTTCTTAAATAAACTAGTCCACGATTAAAATGCTCCATATCATATACTTGCATCTAGCCGGACTCATGATACAAGGAAAACAAGTGCTAAATCGCCGTTCCAAATTCGTCCAGTCGGCGCATGTCGTCAGGCGGTTCGTAAAATTTGAATTTAACCTGATGGAATAGGAGCTTACCTATTTCGCGTTTTCTAGCTATTAAAATAGGTAAGATGTGACCGACATGTTTTTATATATAAGTTAATTTTCTACAGCTTCTGATGATAAAATTAAGTCATGCATTGGGAGTTATTTTAGAAAGGATTAACACATTTCATGAGAAATTAATAGCTTAGTGGCAGATAAATTGTTATCATTTAATACAAACACGCTATTATAAAACAATATTAATAATGTTAGGGTTTAGAACCTTTACCACAATGATACTTAAACAAAACTAGTAATATTACCACGATAGGATACATTTCTTTTAAATCGAGGTGCGGTTTGCTAACAGTGTTTGTGGTAATACAATACGGTGATAATATAGTTCTGTGTTTGAAGTTAAATAATGTCGTCTCATTTTGATTTTTTTTATTGAAGATAAATAAAGTAGATATAATAGTATATTATATACCTAGGTTGGGAAGTAAGCCATTATTTACCGAGCACTTTTATACCCTGAGGCTCGTAGCGCCGAAGGATATAATGTGCGAGGTTAATAATGGCCTTCTCAACCGAGGTATATATATTTTTTTTTTACTACTAACACTGATATATTACCATATTTGATTCGATTTGATTTTTATATTAGTCATTTTCTACTTATTTTTCAAATAGTTCGAAATATCAAGTAGCCTGGAAGTTCAGTTGTCTAACTAACAAAATTAATTTAATTTTAAAAGTCATTTTCCGAAAGATAGACGCTATCTACATAATATCTAAAATAATTGGAAATGGGTGAAAATTTTAGTGAAAATTAAGTAGATATGGAAGTATGTACCCCTCCTGAATTGAGAGAGGCAGCAACTACGGCAAGTAGCGATTTGTTGCCGGAAAAATCAAAGAGAGTATACATTCAAGCATACAGCGAACTAAAAAGATGGTGTGAAAGAAAGAAAGCTGGTAAAATATCAGAAAATGTTTTATTGGCATATTTCAAAGAAAAAGCTGACAGCAAAAAAGTATCATCATTGTGGGCAATGCTAAAATCGACTCTTGCAATAAATGAAAATATTGACATTTCAAAGTTTTTCAAATTAATAGCATTTCTAAAAAAGGAAAATAATGGCTATAAACCCAAAAAAAGCCCGTGTATTTACAAAAGAAGAAATCGACAAGTTTATAACTGAAGCTCCTGATGACGAATATCTATCAAAAAAGGTATACATATTATCATTATTATTTTGTGTTTAACTTTTGACAAGAACTATATTTTAGGCTATTGTGGCAATTGGGGTGGCCGGTGCCTGCAGAACACATGAACTGTGTAATATGGTTCTTGATGATTTAGACATTCGAGATGATATTATTGTAATAAATATTCGCAATTCAAAGAATGGAGCATCTAGGAAGTTTGTCATTGTTGGGCCACAATGGATTGACGTTGTAAAAAATATGTAGCTAACAGACCAACTGATATTAGAAAACTTTTTATTTTATTCCGCAAAGGTAAACATGTTAAACAAAATATTGGGCACAATACTATTAGTAAAGTACCGTCTGTCATGGCTCAATATCTGAAATTACAAAATCCGGGTCATCCTCTAAGGCGCAGCTCTGCAACGCTTCTGGCAGAAAATGGAGGAGACTTATTAAGCCTAAAAAGGCACGGTGGGTGGAAGTCGGCTACAGTGGCCGAAGGGTATATTGAAGAGTCAATAGCCGACAAGAAGAGAATTGCAAAATTAGTACAAAACCCTACTTTATTCAATGAAAATTTGAGTATACCTTCAATCTCTTTTGCATGGCAAGAAATGGTGCTAGAAAACGTCCAAGCTACTGATGATTCTGTGCCAACTATCAATAAATGTTCACAAAATTTGGGAACTATTCATAAAACAGAAATAAATAAACCTGTTACGAAAGTCAGTTCTGTTAATACAGGAAACGCAGGAATACACATGGTTTATCATAACTGCACAATTAACTATAATTTTAAATAATTTTTTTTGTTATAATTTATACCACTTTTGAATTTCAAGTTTATTTGTTTTTTACTTAGAATTAATTTAATTATAAGAGTTTCTGTTAATTGCGTTAATAATACAGAAAAAGTTTCATTATTTACGAGGTTTATATTGACTTTTTTAACCGAAGTGTAATAGATATCTCACTTTTCATGACTCCAATAATATTATAGCATTCTTATCAATAATGCGATCTTCTGAAATTTGGGTTAAAGGTACCAGGAGATTATGCCAGATATATAAAATTCAACCAGCGGCGGCGGCGGCAGGCGTTAAGAAGGGAAAATGAGTCTGACTTTCCCAGAAAAAAATAGTATATTATTTTATATGGAGGAAAAGTGATACTTTTCATGGCGCGCTCGTGTTTAACAGCCGAACGGAGTGAGGCTGGTAATAGAGAGCAAGCCATGAAAAGTAACTTTTCCTCCAAATAAAATATGCTGTTTTTTCTTCAAATGTCGACAAATTAATGCAAAAACATCTCTTTTTAATAGTAATAATATCTAATTATTATTAAAGATAAATGGGTTCACAAGGCGGCTTAGACCACGGTCGTAGGTGGCCTTGCTTAGACCGGTGTCGGTGAATGTAACATAAGGCTGTCAGTGAACACTGTCAACAATAATTATTTTTTTTTACTACTAACATGATAAATCTCCATTATTTACTTCATTCCTCAAATGAGAAGTAACATTTCTCACCCTAGGTAAATAATAATATTAAAAAAAATCCTAGGTCAATATTGAAACGGAAACGGAAAATGTCGAAATGTCAAACTTGTTAGTTTGACAACTAGTTGTCATTTCGGATTATTTGAAAAATGAGTAGGAAATGATTAATTTCAAAATCTAATCAATTCAAATAATGATCAAGATTGTATCAGTGCTATTAGTAAAAAAATTATATACAGTATGACTCACTTTTCATGACTCCCCATAATATTCTTATTAATAATGCGATTTTGTCAAAATTTAGATGGAAAGAAGGTACTTTGTATGTATGGAGCTGTCAGGAGATTATTAGCGTTTTTTGGCGAGTAACCACGGTAATACTGAAGTAAGTGCCAAGCGGGCACCCCACCACAAATTGTACTGTCTGCTTCTGTCTTCGCCAAAATACCGTAGTTAGATCTTGCATTGCTAGAAAAGAATATAGATATTTTGCATATTTATTTGCAAATTATCAGTTTGATCAGTGCAGAACGTTTACTCATATTTTTAATGACAGAATGGTGGCCTCTGGAGATAAGCAAACTAATGGTATTTTTTCGTGAATATGTTCGGGATACTTTATGCTGCCCAAATCCCATTTGGGGCACATTTGTGTAGGAATTCCGATGCGTATGAGGCTTCTATAGAAGAATTTCATGAACGTATAATTTACAAACTTGTTCAGAATGGAAAAACAAACATTTCACATGTTTAATGTTTCAAAATTAATCCGCCATGACTCCATCAAACCTCGAGTACCACACCTCGTCACGTATGTAAGTTGTAGTAAGCCGTAGTTGAAAAATGATGATGTAATAGTGACATCACGAAACTTCCCCTCACTTACCACAATTAAATTAATCCTCGTGAAAACAAAGTAGTATCGTGTAGTATGCCGTGGTTAATTGTAGTTAGCTCGCGAAAAACGCTTCTTGTTACGATCTCTCTCATTTAGACAACTGAACTTCCAGGCTACTTGATATTTCGAACTATTTGAAAAATAAGTAGAAAATGACTAATATAAAAATCAAATCGAATCAAATATGGTAATATATCAGTGTTAGTAGTAAAAAAAATTCTATATATACCTCGGTTGAGAAGGCCGTTATTAACCTCGCACATTATATATAAAAGTGCTCGATAAATAATGGCTTACTTCTCAACCTAGGTATATAATATACTATTTCAAGATTGCGTCTCCGATTGCGTTTTAATTCCGTATTGATAACCAGTTATTGAGTAAGTTCGATTAAATAATAACCAATTTGTTCCTAAATTAGTGATTTTTAGAAATGCAGTCACAAATTTAGTGATAAATACAAATGTTAGTTTAATAAATCTTGAGTTGTTGACGCTTATTTTGTTGTCTGTTTGTATTGTATCTATGTTGCTATGACAACACTTTTACCTCCGCCGGCGGAAAAGTGAAAAGTAAAGCTCCGGCGGAGGAAAAACGAAACTTCACGGCCGCCTACACAGTCGAGTAATGACGGATTTACTGACGTTTGAAGAAAAAAGTTATTATTCAAATTTTAAGCTCTAAAACAATCTCATAATCTTATTCGACGCTATCAAAAACCCCATTATACCGAATACCAAAAGGATAGCATTTCACGTATTAAAAAAATTAAATTTCAAGGATTGATTGCTTTAGCCTGTTAAATACAACTGATTAATGTTATTAACTCTAAATGGATAACTCCTAATTACAGTCGATAAGACTTTAATAATTGGTAGGTATGTAAAATACTTAAGCCATGAATAAAACAACCTTCTGATTAGTTAAGTATTTTATTAACTCAAAAGTAAAATAATTAATCCAGAACAAGAAAAGACACACAACAACCTAACCTAGCCGGTATACCCCTCCTTTTAACTGGACGGCATGATGCAATAATAAATATTGTGAATGTCCGTATTAAGGGTAGGCAACCAACATAACACAAGTGTTATGTAGTTGGCTTACAACAGCGCAACATTAATAAATCTATATTAAACATCTTTTCCCTTAAGCTTAAGATTACAAATCTAATCTATTAGGTTTTTTTATAGCTCGACCACATCTTGGACACAGGAGCTTATTAATAACTGGTATTTCAACAGCATCATTGCCAGAGTCACAATATGTACTTGGAGTATTTAACAAGGGTTCAGTATAGCTTTCAAACAATTTGGCATCAGCTAAGGCATCAGTGTTTTGAACAGGATTTAAACTTGGGTTTAAATCTACCCTATTGCGTCTGACAATGTTGCCACTTGAATCTTTAACATTATAAGATCTTGGAGCCTTGTGGAGATTAACAATTTTACCGGGCTCCCAGGTTTTATTTACATGATCAAAAATTGTTACATTGTCCTCACAGTTAAGAGGCTTTAAGTCCCTTGCACATTTATCAAAATACTTTTTGCTAATGTCACGTTTATTTCTAATTTTATCAATAACATTCTCACAAAGTTGAGACAATAACAATTCAACAGGCACTGGAATTTTCGATTTAGTCATTTCACTGTTGAGAAGGAGAATACCCCCAGTTCTTTAGAAGGGTATTTCTATAATTTAAAAGAGCTAAATCTAAATCTTCTCCTTTTTCCAAACATTTTTTAAAACTTTTTTTGATATGTCAACCGCTTTTTCTGCTAACCCATTTGAACGAGGATAGTTTGGACTTCTAAACGACAATTCAAAATTCCAATTTTGTGAAAAGGTTATAAATCTCTGACTATTATAAGGAACATTGTTACAAACTAGTAGATCTGAGAAAAAATGGAGGAAATTCTTTTTCCAGGTCTTTTGCACTGTTTAATAATGATGTACCAGTACTCTCTCTAAAATTCTCAACAAAATCAATACGCTTAATTAGACCTAATCCTACACAATCATTTAAACCCCGAAATGGTACTTGCCCTACTGCATCAACTATAACAAACAATATGTCCTTAACCTTATTATTTGTTCTACATGGTAATACTACCTCACCCATTGCACTAATTTTAAATTCTAAGCTGCCATAAGACAGGAGTGAAATATTGGATGTACCAATGGGTATATCCAAGGCCAGAGATTTAAAAATGTGAACTGATATTATGCTTATGTCAGCACCTGTATCTATTTTAAAGTTAACAACCTTATCATAAATAAATACCTTTTTTGTCCAACATCTGTGCATTATATCTCGCTGATCAACTGCTCCGACTAGCTTGACCACTGAGTCTACATAAAACTCTGTATCACTTTTACTATAATCACATTGATCACTGTCTTTTATCATTTCGTGAACTTGTCTTGTACCTCGCCTGCTTCCATTTCTCTTCATCATGGCCTCCCGAGTTGCCTCCTTACCATTGTTTCGACGCATCTTGGCAAAATGATTTTTTGCTTGACACTTGGCACAGGTTTTATTGTATGCAGGACACATACCACTCTCTCTATGAACATAGCCACAATATTTGCGCGGTCTAGACCTTCAACTTGATTGTTCTCCACTTGATTCTCTATATCGGTTGCTTCTCTCATATTTTACTGCACTTGTGACTGCATTTACTTGAGTATCATTTTGTAGTGTTCTTGCTTGATTTTTTACTAGCTTCTATAGCCCTACAAAAATCAATGCATTTGACCAGTGTCAAATTTGCCTCCCTTAAGAGTCGTTCTTGTGTCCCTTTATCTCTTATGCCCATAACTATTCTATCACGAATCATCTCGTCTGTTTCCTTATACTCTGTTGTTTTTACAGCTTTACGTAGCTCTGTCACAAAATTGTCAAAAGTCTGCCCATCCTTCTGGACTAAGGAGTTAAATTTGTACCTCTCAAAAATTATATTTTTCTTAGGGGTACAATATTCATTAAACTTTTGCCTGATTACATCGAGTATTTTTTCATCACCTGTAGCAAAATAAAGCTATTAAAAAGTTCTGCACATTCACCTCCCAAGAGGTTCAAAAATACAGCCACCTTTTTATCCTCTCCTTTGGATGAGAGGTCCGTAGCAGTCATAAACAAGTCGAACTTTTGCGAAAAACGTCTCCAATTATTATCAGCCACATTGCCATCAAGAACTAACGGTTCCGGTGGTTTTGCACACTAGGTTTTTAACCTTGCACTGTCTTCACAACAACATAATGTTTTTTTACACAACAACTAGCCTGTGCTCCACCACCTTTTCACACCTGACACCATGTAAAATACTTAAGCCATGAATAAAACAAGCTTCTGATTAGTTAAGTATTTTTTTTATTAACTCAAAAGTAAAATAATTAATCCAGAACAAGAAAAGACACACAACAAAACAACCTACTAACCTAGCCGGTATATCCCTCTTCCTCTTTCTAACTGGACGGCATGATGCAATAATAAATATTGTGAATGTCCGTATTAAGGGTAGGCAACCAACATAACACAAGTGTTATGTAGTTGGCCTACAACAGCGCAACATTAATAAATCTATATTAAACAAGGTATACTACACCCCGTATGCTAACCTTTTGAAATTTGGTACTAGGGGGATAAGACTATGAGCTTGTTTTGAAGCTAAAAATTTGCCTACCTTTGTTTCGAAAATTACTCATTTTGCTTCATATTGATGAACGCCACTGGTTGAATTTTAGAAATATCGTAACCGTAACACTCCTGACAGCTCCAGCTAAATGTTGACAAAATCACATTATTATTAAGAATACTATGGGGAGTCATGAAAAGTGAGTCATACTGCATATAATTTTTTTACTAATAGCACTGATACAATCTTTATTATTATTTCAATTGATTAGAATTTGAAATTAATCATTTCCTACTCATTTTTCAAATAATCCGAAATGACAACTAACTGTCAAACTAACAAGTTTGACATTTTGACATTTTCCGTTTCCGTTCCATTATTGACCTAGGTTTTTTTTAAGATTATTATTTACCTAGGGTGAGAAATGTTACTTGTCATTTGAGGAATGGAGTAAATAGTGGTGATTTATCATGTTAGTAGTAAAAAAAAATTATTATCGATGTATTAAAAATGGGTGCATTAAATATACTTATAGGTTTTATCTTTAATAATAATTTTATTCATTTTTTAACTAGTGGTTAAACGATACAGACAGAACATCAATACATACAAATACGTACAGGGTGGCCAACTAAGAATGCTAGGTACTGTATCTGGTCTGGGAAACTATCCATCGTAGAGACATGCGGCAAAAAATGTAATTACTAAAATGGTCAAGAGAAAAACTTGGAAAATATTTTCAAGTTTCTAAAATAATGACCACTAGGGGACATAACTGCAATCTTGAATCCAAAAAGTGATGTTTCTGTGAATACCACTATATTAACCTAATAAAAAAATTCCACATGTTTGAAGTTGACTATAATATAAAACTTATTTGTTTAATGCTTTTTGCTGTATCTCTTTAAGTTTTTTTTAAATAACACCTTGTATCTGCGAAATGGCTAAGCCGATTTTAACAAACTTGAGTTAGTTCAAAGGAGTTGGGCTACAAATGTTGTATTATTTAAAGTTTCGTTAGTTTCACATGTCTCCGCTAGAGGGCCATTTTCGACATTCCGACAGAATTGCTTAATTTTCCCAAAAATTTAAATGCATTGACATGATTTTTTCCCATGAAAAAGTAGCTAAATAATAGCTAAACAAGCTCGCGAAAACCGCATTTCGATATCTTGTTTCTAAATTATTACTTACGAAAATCCCTTAATTTAAATTTTTTTTTACTATATTTATCTCGAATCTTCCCTTTTATAAAAGTTGAGGCCCTGAAAAGGACCGATTTAAAAAAGGAAGGTTCTTGGTGCCCCCGCAAATGCTTCAAATGCTGACCATCACGCTCTATGCATTGTTGAAGCCTCTCATGGGTAAACAAAATACGATGCGATGAAGTTTTCTATTTAATTTAGGTGCAACAGAACATAGCCGCGAAATATTAACGAAGAAAACGAGAAAACGAAACGAAGGCTATAATATGGTTCGCAGACACGTCCACACATGCAAATTTATAGTGCAAAGTCAGCGCGAACATTTCTTTGATGAGACCCCGAAAGACCGACAACTGATGGGACGCTACGTGTTACGGTGTTACGCTTTTAGTATGCTGTTACGATTTTGCAGACTGCTGCCCAGACTTGAATCGGGGTGAGGTTACGTTACGGTGTTCTGTTGAATGTCTGCACGCACCTTAAAAGAAACTTTCCTTTTCTTTTTTTGTTATATTGCCTATATATTTTATACCTATTATAATACCCTATGGTATCTATTTCTTTCAGATATTATTTTTTTTTAGTTAATATATCCTATTAGTTTTGTTACTGTCAATCCTGTTATTTCTTATGGATAAAATAAAAGAAAAATGCCTGGTACTAGTTCTTATTAAATTTCAATTAAAACAAATAAGTAATACTCTATACAGTGGCTATGTTCAACGGGTCTTAGCGATTGGCATCAACAGAAGTCTCGATCATAAACATAAAAGTAAGCGATTTTTGCAGAAATTACTATTAGGAATTCGAAATGAGGTAAAATTTAACTAGATTCGAAAAAATGGCTTGTTGCCTACCTGACGAACGTATAGTTATAAGACGGGGGTTGAAACTAGTTTTTAAACAAAACAAAACAAAAAATAAACAAATAGGTTATGTTATAAAGAAAGCCTTTTGATTTTGACAGTAGACTTTTCCGCATAGGAGAGTGCCGTGTAGAACAACGGGACTGTTAGCGCTTAATAGCGATAGCGTAATATGCTAAGTGCTGATGAACATAGCCATTATTCTTAACAAATATTACGACCGATATCTACGACGTACTTACTCAATGTTTCTCTCTCTCTTTGGACCCGCTTTTACCGAAAAAGGAGCGAGAGAGACATAGATACTACTAGGAGTGCTCCGACCGTCAAATCGAACGCAGTCATATTAGCATTACATAATATCTTATCGCCGTCTTTCTCGCATTTGTTTCGGTAAAGGCAAGTCCAAAGAGGGGCAGAAACATAAAACGCAACGCTCAACGGATATGTATACAGTACAGTACATGTCAACTTATGGCACGACGACGCTTTTAACAATGGAAATTTTTCTGTTTTCCAAGTATAGGGCCTCAGATGGTAAAAGAGTGCATGCTACATTTGCCACACATGACGTCATACTTTAAATAATTTAAATTTGATCATAACGTATCGAGAGCGGTTCAAATGACTAAAATAAATTGGGACTAACTGAAACTAACCGAAAGTTGATTGAATGACTAACCAAAACTAACTAAAGTAACTAAAAACATCAAAACGGGCTAAAGGGTATCAAAACAGATTAAAAATTTTAAAGTAACTTAAATCTAATCCAAATTAACCGAATTTTTGCGATTAACCAAAACTAACCAAAAGCATTGAAATTGCATATAACGTACCGGAACCGGTTCAAATGACTAAAATATATTAAAACTAACTGAATTTTACCTAAAGTTGATTCAACTACTAACTAAATTTAACCTAACCATAAGCAACAAAAAAGGCTAAAATATATCGGAATCGATTAAAAATATTAAAGTGAACTGAAACTAGCCCAAATTAACCGAATTTTTGTTACTAACTTAAATTAACAAAATACGTTTAAATTGGTTATAATACCGTATAGCAACCGGTTCAAATTACTAAAATAAATTGGGACAATCTGAACGTAACCGAATGTTTTTTGAATGACTAACCAAAGGTAACTAAAGGCCCCAAAAGATGTTAAGTAAATTAAAACTAACCCAAATTAACCGAGTTTTGGCGACTAATAAAAAGCATTAAAATTGCTTATAACGTACCGGAACCGGAACACATTGCTAAAATTTATTAAAACTAACTGATCTTTACCGAACGTTGATTTGACGACTATCCAAAATTAACCAAAAACAGCTAAAACGTATTGGAACAGATTAAAAATTTTTAATTAAGTTGAAACTAACCTAAATTAATCGAATTTTGGGGACTAACTAAAATTAACAAAAAATATTTAAATTGGTTATAGCGCATCGCAACCGGTTCAGTTGACTAAAATATATTGGAACTAACCGAAAGCTGATTGAATGACTAACCAAAAGAAGATAAAAACACCAAAACGGGCTAAAACGTATCAGATGAGATTGAAATGTTAAAGTAATCTAAAACTAACCCAAATTAACTGAATCTTTGCAACTAACCAACATTATCCAGAACAATTAAAATTGCTTATAACGTACCAGAACCTGTTCAAATGAATAAAATATATTAAAACTAGCTGAAATTGATCGACTAACCAAAACTCACCAAAAGCACAAAAAAGGGCTAAAACGTGTCCGAACAGATTAAAAATATTTAAGTAATTTGAAACCAACCCAAATTAATCAAATATTGGCGACTATCTGAAATTAACCAAAATTATTTAAATTGGTTAGGTATAACGTATCGGAAGCGCTTCAAATAATTAAAATACATTGTAACTAACTGAAAGTAAACGAAAGTTGAGCGAATGTCTAACCAAAACTAACCAAAACGGGCTAAAACGTATCAGAACAGATTAAAAATGTTTAAGTAAGTTGAAACTAACCCACTGAACCAAAGGCATAAAAATTGCTTATAACGTACCGGAACCGATTCCAACGACTAAAATACTTTAAAACTAACGGAACTTTACCGAAAGTTGATTGACCGACTATCCAAAACTAACTAAAACCACCAAAAAGAGCTAAAACTTATGGGGAGAGATTAAACATATTAAAATAATACCCGAATTTTGGCTACTAACTAAAATTAAACAAAAATATTTAAATTGGTTAAAGTTAAAACGTATCGGAACCGGCACAAATGAATAAAGTAAATTGAAACTAACTGAAATTATCCGAAAGTTGATTAAATGACTAACCAGAAATAATCGAAAGCAATTAAAACATCAAAACGGGCTAAAACGTAGCGATATGGATTTAAAATATTGATGAAATTTAAAACTAACGCAAATTAATTTTTAACCAAAAATATTCACAAATATCCAAAACCACTAAAATTCGTATAACGTATCGGAACCGGTTCAGATGACGGAAATATATTAAAACTAACTGAAAGTTGGCTAAAACATATCGGAACAGATTAAAAACATAAAGGTAAGTGGAAACTAATGTAAGTAACAGAATTTTGGCGACTGGCTAAAATTAAACAAAAACATTAAAATTGGTTATAATGTATCGAAACCCGTTCAAATGACTAAAATAATTTAAAACTAACTGAAACCAACCGAAAGCTGATTGAATGACTACCTAACCAAAAAGTAATTAAAATCAACAAATCGGGCAAAATGTATCGGGCTAGGTTGACAAAATTAGAGTAAGTTAAACTTACCAACACGAAGCGAATTTTGATGACTAAGAAAAACTAGCCACAAAAATTAAATTTGATTATGGCGTATCAGAGTCGGTTCAAATCACTACAATAAATTGGAACTAATTGAAACTAACCTAAAGTAGATTGAACGACTTACCACAATGAACAAAAAATAATCAAAAGCACCAACACTGGCTAAAACGATTCGGAACATGTTAAAAATAATACAGTAACGTTATAGGAAATTATATATTAATAGATTTTTCTATCTACAAGTGGAGGGTAATTTTTGTAGGTATTCATATTTGCACCTTTTTTAATTATTTATTTTTTAATTATAATAATGTTTAATAGTATTGTTAAAAATGCATTTCTTTAATTAAATATATTATAAATACTTATGTTTGTATTTTTACCTTTTTACGGGAAGATTTTATTCTTTTAAAAACTATTTAAAGTACAACACATATCGTTTTTATTAATCACTTTCAATGTCCCCCCCGCATGCATCTTTGCGAAGGATTGTGAATTTCTTCGAAAAGTAGTTATCAAAAAAATCAACGAAATATAAAAGTTTGTTCTGCCCTTTGGCTACAGCTTTGTCGTTTATTATATACATCTATCTCTATAAACAAGAAAGTTTTTTCGATCGAGTATTCGTTGCTGTATTTTTAAGAATTTTCGTGCCACGTAAATTTTTGCCTTTGTGTTATGTCACTCATGATAACAAATGTCCAAATTTGCTCTCCTAACAATTTTAATTTAATCGGACTTAAAGTAAGGGAGATATAGTGTAATAAGCAAGAATTAAAAATGTCACATAGAGTTTGAAATTTTCCAGAAATTGCCGATTTTGACAAGTTTCGCAATTTTGGATTGCCTTGTGAACTCCAAAATTGGATGCTGCAGGTCCGAAACCATCGTCGATAGTAGTAGACAATTATAGTGATATGTGAAAATGCGTGCTATAATAGAACATAATATATCAGATTAATTTTCGGATCTAATTAACCGTCTCTTCTTTCATTTTATCACTAGTGTTGCTTCTCATTCGCACTCGATTGCATTCAAATTATGGAATTCATTACCTTTCTAATTCAAACGCAATTTGAACTTACTCGATACGTGTTGAATTGGATTCATGTCTGGTGATCTAGCTAGTAATATATTTCTTTCTATGTTGTGTTTCTTTAACAGTTGTCAAGAATTACCGCTGGATATGGACTAACATTATCGTCTATACTAAAACGAAGTCGTCCTCAAAATGTCTTATAAAGGTAATAACAAGCCACTTCATTTTTACACCTATTGCTATATGTATCTGTCATAAGCTTTCTTCAATCAACACTACCAGTTCTGTACTTCCATTCCATATAATTCCATCTCAGTGTGACATAACCACCTTTAAATGCTACTTTCGCGTCAACGTGCAGCGTCCGCTCTATTGGCGGACAATCCGGATATTTGTCCGTGGCGGCAAATTGAGAGGGCTGCATTTTTTCATTAAATGTCCAATTAATGGAAAAAAATAAAAAAATCATTAAAAAAAAAAATGAGTGAGTCTGCTGGTACTCGAGACACTGATGTATAAACATATCATATATCGACATCATCGACATGAAAATCTAATGCCACCTTAGGCCGCGTGACGCCTGAATATAAGCAACCACTTATTTGGAATTGCTTGCCTGGGGTTAGAAAGAACACGTTTTACACTAACGGCTACAGACAGCCTGCAAAACATATTTCCGTCACAGATACCGCCTGACGTGCGTTACATTTGTAACGTTTACATTAGAATGTCTGATACTACACTTTACGCATAGCCCTCCGCTCGCTACAGGGGTGCAACGAACAAAAACTAACCCAAGGCATGCCCAAAATCAAGAAAAAAACTGTTTACAAATATAAACTCAAGAAAAAAAAATAGGATTAAAACTAACCGTAAAAATCAAAGCGTAAAAGCTCTTAAAAATATCTGTAAAAAATTTGATGATGGATCAGTTTATGCGTGAATGCGTAAGAAACAAACAAACACATTCGCATTTATAATATTAGTTAGGATTCTTTAATAATACTTACTGGCAGCTACGAAGTGGATTAATTCACTGCACAAATTCGACACGAAAATCTACACAGCTTATCCACTATCAGCTACTCATTTTATGCCGACATTCTTTGATTTGGGAACGTCAATAAACAAATTTTGCAAATTTACTAAAGAGGGCCACGACTCAATTTTGTTTTAAACGTCTGGGTATCTGAATAATACTTTTAACAGTTCGTTTAATATAAAATAATATTATATTTTTTATCGTCTAAAATCCGCTTAAAAACGATATTAAATGGCAATGTTGTATAAAAATCCGAAAATTCGGACTTTTATAGAATGATAGCCGTGGCTTCGGACGAATTTGTCATGGATTTTGAAGCGAAAATTAATTTTAAATTCAACCGTTCATAAAAAAACAAACTTTGAAAATTTTAGCACAGGATCATGACAGAAGTCTGGGCTTCTCAATAATACTTTTGACGGTTCAGTTAATTCAAAATATGGTTTTGTATCGTCTAAAATCCGTTTCAAACTATTTTAAATGGCTAAATTGTATAAAAAACCTTTACGGTCGTCCTGTATTAGCTTGCTTCTCAATGCGCACAATCGGTTTACAAGTTCCGTCCCCACATTTACATCCCCACATTTCCGTCCCCTCATTTCCGTCCACACATTTCATTTCCATTTTTTCAAAATTTACCCTCACACCGCCGTATAAGATGTTTACACATCAAAAAAATTATGTATAGAATGAAATTGTAGTTTAATTTTTCAACTATCTATCCAATAATATATGAGTGATGCGCACGAAAAATTAAAAAATGTAATTTAGAACCAATTGATTTTTATTTTAAACAAAAAAAAAATATTTTTAAATGTATGTTAGGGGGCGGGAATTTGCATTTTTGTCCGAGGCGACGTAAACGCTTTCCCTTTCCACACCAATTCGCCCATAAGTGCGGCACGGTGTTGTGGCCTAAGTTGGAGATAGCTTGCACGCCTTCGAGCGCGATGGATAGTCTGGTAAGAAATGTAAAGATCCTGTTGATCTCTTACTTGGCAAGAACTTAGGGTCCATTTTTATTCACGACGAGGCTTAACAGATTACCATCACTTCTGGCCCACTATCATGAGTCTCTGCGTAGCGTTGAAGTCTTCGCCTAATGCTCCTTAGGTTTAATATTGAGCAATTCTGCTATGAATTACTGGATATATCCCAATCTTCTAAGTTTTTATATAAAATTAATATTGTTCTTTCAGTATCGATAGAAGGGTATTTTATTACACCTTATAATATCGAGCAACTCGGTCTCGAAAAATCTTGGCATTATTCAAATTGTCTTAACCACAAAACCTTAATCGTTTTTTTAGTGATAAATGTGATACTTATCAAATGACACATACAGACTGGCAGTGCAAGCCGCACTGATGTAATGAAAAGATGACGCCTGGTACATTATGGGATTAAAATTCAAATCAAATCAAATTTAAAACCTACCAAAATTCCGAAAGATGTATGGGCCCGTACAGTATGTATAGAGCCGTTCGGAGAGAGGCTAGAAAAAGTTCTTATTTTTTTTTTAAAGCAAATGGCGATGTAAAAATAAAATCAAAATGTTGAAAATCAATCGACAGTACAAGCCTTCTGAAAACAGTATTAAGCTATCTTGATATAAATTCCTTAATTCTTTTCAGACCTTATATTGTCGTTTGCGTCTATTAATTTCTTAAATCCGAATGCTTGTTGCTTGTTTTTTCATTTCTTTTAATATTGCAGTGTAGTTTTGTATTTACTCACACCTTATGTATTTATTACTTAATTTGGCAAGGTATAAAGAGAATTTTACTTGGAAAATATAAGCATTATCATTCAGAAACTAAGTAAATTTAATTTTTTATAGAAACCTCTAAATTGTATGTTTTATGGAATGAAGATCCATTTTAACGTATTTAAAAATAAGGAAAGCTGTATAAATTGGACAAGTTTTGTGTTTTTTTCACAATTCGCAATTATCTAATAATGTTTGCAATTTACGAATAGAGGGCCTTTATTATTATTATTCGCCATTCTGTAAAGAATATTGAGTATATTAGTTTTGTTTCTTCCACTAAGCTTTTGCATCAAATCGTGTGAGTAAAGTTTTTTTTCCTTACCTTAACTTTAATCTTATGACAATATCGAGCGCATCGAGCAAATTGAAATGGGAGCTTCGTGTATTCCAAATATTTTAAAGTTTTCAGAAGTTAGCTTAAAATTTTTAAGAAAATCGAGTGGTTTTAAAATTGAAATTGCAGCTGCAGAATCGATAAGTAATTTTATGTTTAACGTTTTTATATGAATATACAGTAATGATTTATTATTTATTTGGAAAATTCGAGTTTCGTTGAAGGGGATTCTTGGTTTATCATGGAATTTTCGTATAAAAAATCCTGATCAATTTCTAGTTCAACTTCATCGCCATCGTTTTGTTCGTCATTTAAAGTTGAATTAACAGATATTTGAGGTTGTAAATTCTTATAGCATGTCTCAGCCCTGTGCCCGAATTTATTGCAAATTCTACATTTAGGAACTGTTAATTTTAAAGGCGTTCTTTGTTGACTTGATTGAGGCTGACCTGCTTGAGATTCGACATGAGGCTTTATTGCTTTAAAAGGTGCATTATTTTGATCATTGATATTTAATTTAGAGAATTGTGAATTTGTTTGCTTGAAAAATTGTTGATTTTGATAATCGATTATTAATTGTTTAACTTCAACCATTGAAGTTGGTTTTAAGGATCTTAAAGTTTGCGACAATGGGTCTTTTAGGCCAGTAATGCCTGTTAATAAAGCAGATTTATTGTGGAAGTTTATTAAGCATTTTTTCTCAACGTTATTTAGAGTTGTGTCATATTTTATGACCTTGTGAATTCTAATTAGCTGATTTTCGACTCGTTCAATAAAATTTATTGGATTTTCGTTTAAATTTTGCTTAAAATGGCATAATTCAATATTTAAACAGTGAATATCTAAGTTTTCACCATATTGTTCCAATAGTGCAATTTTAATAGTGTACCAAGAGTTAAATTCCCTTGACCCAATAAATTCTAAGGCTGGGCCTTCCAAACGGCTCTTTACTAGGAAAGGAAAAATATCTATTTCACTTTGATCAAATTTTGACAAAATAAAATCAACTGAGTCGATAAAATTATGCAATTTAGAGCGAGTACCGTCAAAAGTATTAATTAATTTAATTGCTTTATCTGAGTTTAACTTAAAAGCGATTTGAGTATTTGAGTCTGATGTCGCCATATTAAAAAAAAAAGAACAATGAAATTGATGGAAAATTAGTAAAAATAAAAAAATAATAAAATAATAATAAAAATTAAATCATACAATCAAACTCACCCTGCAATACAACTCCGGTGTCCTTTGAGAAGTAATTGCCGCTTCGCACGTCAGTTTCCTTCGGGTGGCCGTACACCTCCGGAAATGTGAGACTTCTTGTCCAGATCCTAGTGGTTCACAAGCTAAGTGTACTTCTTGAGCTATCTTCAATGGCACTGCAAATTCCCGTCAGGCTAGGAGCGCTTCTTGAATTGTCCAAAATTGTCGCAAATTCGAGTGGTCCACAAAGGTAGGTAGGTTGTCTTCAAGGCACGCCAATTTCCACAAGGGCGTGTTGAAACCGTGAAGTATCTTCGATGCGAATGCAGAAACCAAGTCACTGTAGATTCTTCGGGTTCCGGTTAATTGAACGAATTCAAAAGAGAAACAGCCTTATGCTCTCCCCGGGAATAATGCTACCGACTGTGCCAGTTTTGGTGTTAGGATATGGAAATGAGTGGCTTTTTCCAAAAACAATTTTATTACTAACAAAAATAATTAAAGACTTGTTTGTTCTGCGGCGGTACAATTAAATCTGAATGTTAAAACTAAAGTAGGTATAATATATATTAATTCGCATAACAAATATTACTGTAGTCAACAGTTTTATAATTTGACGAACTTGCGATAAGGAAATTTTCAG
>MU182961.1:162226-176211 GCA_016904865.1 Pissodes strobi | reverse complement strand
TTTTTTATTTAAATGAGCGGAACGCTGTGAACGGGACTATGATACGCGACGATGACACGCGAGGATGACAGGCGACGATGACACGCATCGAAGTTCGCCTCGTCGTGAAAATGTTCGCGACGCTGTCACGTCACGGGGTTTTGTCACAAGTCTAGACGCACCTTTAAAGTCCCGTTCACAGCGTTCCGCTCATTTAAATAAAAAACAATCGGTCATCATGCACGTTGCAGTAGCAGCGTACATAGTTATAGATCATTTATTGCGTAATTCTATAAATGTTAACGTTATCTCCTGTCCACATTCCATCTTGATATTAGAAAAGCAAATACTAATTCGAAATAAAAATAGCAGCTACACTGGTTAAAATTCAAGTAAATATGCAAAACGTTCTGATGATACGCGGTCCCGTCCAGACTTGGCGAACCAAGCGGCGTAGCATCCCTTTGATGCGACGCCAAAAGACCGACAGGACATGGAACGCAGTGATGACACGCGGTAAACTCGGTGATGTCACGCGTTGCGGTTACGGCGTATCGTCCAGACTATACGCGACGAGGTTCGCGGCGGTGTCACGATACGTGGTCTTGTCACAGGTCTGGACGCACCTTAACCGCAACGCGTAACATCGCTGCGTTTACCGCGTGTCACCAGTCCGTTCCATGTCCTGTCGGTCTTTTAGCGTCGCATCAAAGGGATGCTACGCGGCTTGGTTCGGCAAGTCTGGACGGGATCGCGTATCGTCAGAACGTTTTGCATATTTAATTGAATTTTAACCAGTGTAGCGGCTATTTTTGTTTCGAATTAGTATTTGTTTTTTTAATATCAAGATGGAATGGGAACAGGAGACAACGTTAACATTTATAGAATTACGCAATAAATGATCTATAACTATGTACGCTGCTGCTGCAACGTCCATGATGACCGACTGTTTTTTATTTAAATGAGTGGAACGCTGTGAACGGGACTATGATACGCGACGATGACACGCGAGGATGGCAGGCGACGATGACACGCATCGAAGTTCGCCTCGTCGTGAATATGTTCGCGACGCTGTCACGTCACGGGGTTTTGTCACAAGTCTGGACGCACCTTAAGACATAGACGCATGCCTTGAAAGCGCTGAGTAAACCTGGCATATGGACGCCTGTTAAGCAATTAACAACTCGTAATACATAATTAGCACTCGACGCTAAAGAGTGGTTACAATGGTTATTAGAAAATTAAATCGCGGTATTCCATTAAACTGTATGAGTTTATTGTTGAATGGTTGATCTACAATGAAATATCTACTATTTACCTCGTAGACTCACTACTATTAGTGTTGAGTAATTTATAAGATTACATATGCATTAAATATAGGGTTTCTAACCTAACAGTTATAAATAAAGAGATTAGTGTAAGCATTTTGTATTTAAGGAAAATAGGTCTGCAAGGCTTGAGCACTTATACCACACGAACAAAAATCGAGAATAGACTTGCTGAAAATTCCCTTACATGAGATGCCCTAACTCAGATGAAACAACTCGAGGATAAAATACGATAATCTTTTTGTTCCATATGTAGTGCATTCGTCTAAATGAAAAAATAAGAACTGTGCTTAGGATCACACGATAGAGGTGAAAACTTCAACAAAGCAATACAAAAAACCAAATAAATTTATAATAAAGTTTTTTTGGAGATGCCGGGCAGCGTCTAGTAAACCACTTTTTATAGCGTGACTGTAATAAAAATTTTATGTAAATGCCCCCCGTTACATTTCTCCAAATATTTGAAAACTTCATGTATGGCCCTCCGTTTGCTTCGCTCGCTATGGTGGCTCAACGAACATTAACTAACCAAAACTAACCCAAAATATGAAATGCCTGCACATTTATATTTCGTACCATAAAAAGACGGTATCTTATATGTTTGATACAAATAAGCTGCCGTTTGATATAAAAGAGCATGCACCTAACGCATATTAATTTCAAGTTATTTTTGACTTGCATCGCATTTGGCATTATTTGCTTGCAACCCATAAAACAGAATAGATTTTCAAGACAGTCTAAAGAAATCGGGATCTCTATTTTCTGATAATTCGGAGTGGAGTTACAACATGGATTGCATTGAGAGCAGAACGCCTGCTTGACTATGTTTCCACATTTTTTTATGGTCAACTTCCATATTTGCAAATATCTTGTTAAGTCCGCTCAAAACTTCAAATTGTCTTGTTTCATCATAAACATTTATGTTAAATTTATCTAGTGCAAATATAAATGTCTTGAAGTCATTAAGTAAAACTATTTCTTAATTTAACACGAATAAGGCGTTTCTCGTCAACCATTCAGTTAGCAGTGCCTGGTTCTAAAACTGCTTCTATTGCAGCAAGACCCATTTTGAAAATAAGTCGTCGATGAAAGAGGGTGTTTGTGTCATAAAAAAATTCAGTAAAAATGATGTTGCTAACTGCACTCATTTCAAATGTTCACTTCATTTGCTTTAGTAATCTCAGTTTTATTTTACCTTAAACTAAAATTGCTTAGCATTAGCAAATATTTTATTTTGTTAATGCTGGAGACCTTTTTAAAAAGATCATTGAAACCTTCATGATCAGGAATAAGAAGGGTTAAAATTTCTTTCCAACTAACGCAAATAATAGGGGCTTCTTTCTTATATTTCTAGTTTTACTGTGCAATTACGCTGCCGATATATTTACTTCCAAAGACGAGCTTTCTATTTTCGAGAGCCGCAACTCAATTAAGCCACTCAAAATACCCAACTATATAACGAGATACGAGCAAAATATACTATAAAATAATTAAACTGAAGTAAATAGCGTCAGGTGCGTAGTAGTAATTTAAAACTATAATATTTACAATTCTGTTTACGAACTGAAAGTCTATATTAGTACTCTGTTAGCATTTTCTGGTGGTTACACTATATTTGCATACAAATTAACTTCGCGATACACAGAGCGAGAGGGAGGCTGATTTATGGCAACATTCTGTCGGTTTTCGGCTACCTGTTTTATACATAAAGCCGCTTTATAAATGCAAGACCAATTATGCACTGGATGGTGACTTAGATGTTTACTCAAGAAGCGGTCTGAAGACAAATTTTTATCATCCTTAGAAGTCTAAACGTAGTTTCAACTAAGCATGTTATCCCAAATTACCAATTATTTTTGGTAGCTATCAAAAATATATGCATCAAAGTTGTTTTAATAAGTGAAAAATTTAAGATATGTCCACACAGGAGAATTTCGACTCCTGGCTTGGAGCTATGTGGCGCAATACTTTTTTCCAACTTGTTGCATTAGGTAATTATTAGCAACATTGTTTAAAAATTACAAACAATAAAATTTTAACC
The DNA here is from genome assembly GCA_016904865.1 of Pissodes strobi. NCBI lineage: Eukaryota > Metazoa > Arthropoda > Insecta > Coleoptera > Curculionidae > Pissodes > Pissodes strobi. The sequence goes on along the minus strand of MU182961.1, from coordinate 172,863 downwards.
CGATGCAACTCGGCTACTGGTCTACTGTATTGAACAAAATATTTTCCACATAGGTGAAGGACTTTGTAAATAACCCAGTCGCCCGAACAAAATCTAAAATTTCTCTAGGCAGCGCCCTAGCACCACATTGTACATTGTCTCACTGAGTTAATTAACGATTTCTTTGTTGAATAATTTCTAGCTGCACTTCGTTGTTTCATAGCGAGAAGAGGAAAGGTCGTAAAAATATTCAGTGACTGTGGCTAAAGATTTGTTGGTAGCAATTTACACCTAAAATAAATTATAAAGATTTTGTTTAGATCTTTAGACACTCCTGCCGCACTCAAGCTCAATTGTCTATCAGTAGCAGGTGTAAAATCAGTTAACAAGTTAAACAGCATTATTGGAGTGCAAATATGGTCAATTCACGTCTTCTTAGTTCTGTAGGTTCAAATCCGAATGATCTTTTGGCGATGAAACAGTGCTAAAGTCTCTTGCAGCATTGCTTAAGAAGTTGCAAATTATATTGCCTTACCCGGTGGTAATTATTGATCCGAACGTGTGGCGCGATAGGTATTTGCATACTTTGACATAAAGGCATCAATAAAACAATAATCACGTGCTCGACCATCATCAAGTTGATATGTTGATGATCTTGGAAGTAAGCAAACTCCACATTAAAATTGGAAGTTTCGTAGAATTACTCACCTTCATCTAGGATCTTATTGCGTTTACCAAGCAAAGGCAGTAAGTAACAACTTTACAGAAACGTCTCTCCCACCTTTGACAGACGAACGTGGCATCACGACGACTACAGCCAAGGAAAAAGCAAACATGCTCGCCAAATTGTTTTCTTCGCACTCTACCTTAGACGTCCCCCAAGGCAAGACTCTCCCCATCATAATGAACATCAACACTACCATGGCAGAAGTCAAAGTTCATCACCGTGATATTCGTAAAATCCTTAAAAATCTAGATACCCAAAAGGCATCAGGACCGGACGGAATACCTGCCATCGTGTTAAAGAACTGCGCCAACGAACTAACACCAGTTTTTTCCAGGCTTTTTTCTCTGTCTTACGGAAAAAGGATTTACCCATCTTCTTGGAAACTCGCTCGAGTGCAACCTGTTCCAAAAAAGGCAAGAAAACTACGCCCTCAAACTATCGTCCAATTGCCTTGCTTCCAATAATCTCCAAAGTCATGGAACGTGTAGTCAATCAGCAACTACTCAAGTACCTCGAGAACAACAAAATAATCAGCGATAATCAATACGGCTTTCGCAAAGAGATATAGACAGGAGATATATTGGCCTATGTCACTCATATATGGAGTAGGGTAATTGAGAACTAAGGAGAGTCTCGAGCGATTGCGTTGGATATTCGAAAGGCATTCAACAGAGTTTGGCATGACGGACTGCTCAACAAACTACCGTCCTTCGGACTGTCATCCCCTCTCTGCAGCTGGCTTGCTAGTTTCCTTAAGAGCCGATCTCTGCACGTTGCAGTCGATGGACACATCTCGGACACATTCACCATCAATGCTGGCGTGCCTCAGAGCGCAATACTTTCACCAACTCTGTTCCTCATCTATATTAATGACCTGCTGACCGAAACAAATAATCCTGTATACAGTTTTGCAGATGACAGTACCCTTGTCTCCCACTTTAGATTAGAAAAACCCTTACCAGCGACTGAGACTCATCACCGCAGACAGGAGCAGATTACAGCAATTAATCAAGACCTGGAGAAAGTTCAAACTTGGGGCGACCGAAATTTGGTCCCATTCAATGCAGCAAAGACCCAAGCAGCCACGTTTACCAAGAGGGCGAATACAGCGGGCCCTGACATCATTATGGCAGGGTCGACCATTCCTTCATCCTCGTCAATCGGACTGCTGGGTATCTCGGTCAACAGCAATATGTCTTGGTATGACCACGTTGCTAACACCGCAAAATCAGCCTCCCAGAAGCTTGGTGCGCTATTTCGCAACAAAAAACTCTATACACCGCAGCAGTTGCTCTTGCTCTATAAAGCGCAAATAAGACCGTGCTTAGAGTATTGCTCACATATCTGGGGTACCGCACCAAAACACACCTTAAAGTTGCTGGATTCCATTTAGAGAGCTGTGCGTCTCGTCGGCGATCCGGAGTTGACCCGGAATCTAGATGGTCTGGAACACCGCAGACATGTAGCCGAGATATCTCTGTTTTACAGATACTTTCACGGCAGATGTTCCCAGGATTTGGTCCGCCTCATCCCGCCCCTAGCAGCTCCTGTCAGACAGTCGCGACAGACGGCGGGAGCGCACCAGTTCGTCGTACAAATGGAAACACCTAGAACATCGCTTTACAAGAACTTCTTTGTCTGACGCACTGCATCACTCTGGCATTCACTCCCAGGACATCTGTTTCCCACTAATTACAACTTAGAAATATTCAAGAGCCGTCTCAATCAACATTTTCGCAGACACACCGCTCGTCGAGCGCCATAGGGTCTCCCTTTAGTGTGTTTGCCACTGCCATAAAAAAAAACAACAGTGATTATTTTACTTACTTTCCAGGTGACCCTGATGAAGCGTTCTGTTACGCTCGCTTAGGAAGCCTTTTTGGACTAAAGGTTTTGCATGGGGTACAAAAAGGTGAAAAGGAGTTTCATTTGGTACTATCCGATTTTGACTTAACAAGTTGTAAGTTAATTACCCACTAGTAATTTCTAATCCAAACGTGTATTTGCACACTTTGACAAAAAAATAACAATAATCACGGGCTGGACCATCTTCAACTCGATATGATGGTGGTTTTAAAAAATAAGCAAACTCCACCTTTAAATTCGAGGATTGGCAGAATGATTCGGCTGTATCCTGAATATTATTGCGTTCGTCAAGCAGTAACAGTCAAGACTGCTTCCTGAAGTAATGAAAATATGTCCATTTCCATACTAAATAATTTTTTAAATTTTCGTTTATTATTATTTTAGCTTTTGTTCAATTTAAAAGTCGGAAGCTATTTAAGCTGAGGGAAATGGTTACTATTTAAGCATTTTTTATCCTTTCGTAAACAATACTTGCTAAAATTCATATTCATAAAATTTGTAAATCTCACTCGCCGTTTTATTATTAATCTAAATTCCTATCATCGCGAGAGAAGTTGTTAAAACACATATTACACTATACCATACAGATGCGAAAACGGGGTCAACTAGTGATTCAAGATTGATGGCAAGCTTATGTTGCCCGCACCATTGCATTTATAAATTCAAGTTGTGATACAAAAAAGATTAGGCGCACCAATAGATTTTAAAAGAAATTAATCAGTGAGTTTGGGTGCGCATCTGGACGGCTGCTTTTTGTCCTCGGTATAAAATGTTTCGATGAATTTCTTTTATCACTAATGGAAAATGATTTGTCCATAAGTCTATTTTTAGTCGCTTTTATCCAAATAAGGAGAGTCAAAATGATATGTTAATTTAAAATCACCTAAAGTAAATTCTGAATTATCTGGCGTAACTTGTAGAAGACTAGATAATTGCATTAAATTAGATCCCATATCCGTAACAACACCTTGAACATGTAATCCCACATCGAATATTTTTTAACAGTCATATTTAGAATGGATACGTATATCAAAGGCCTTAAGATACGTATTAACCAAAATGTACGGTATTAGTTGTTTCCAATTTGTATGCTAGGCTAGGTGTCTAGCCATGATTACGGCCAAATTTTGTGCAATACCACATTCTTTTGTTTTATTACATATGTCTAGAAATCCGGTAATATTGAATAATGACTATTTTTCTAAAAATCTGTCGGCTTTTAGGCTTAGGAAATATTTATTTTTTTGAGAATATCGTCTCGCCTTTGTAATTTTATTTTTTACAGAAACTAATTAATTTATCGCAGTAATTTTTAAAATACTGTTTTGCGAATTTTATTGCCGATTCCTTTTTATTAAATGCAATACTTCGTCTAAGCGAGTTAACTTGACACTGTAATTTTCTTTTGAGAGGGGTATTGCTGGTGAGATGTACTGGTATTTGTGTGGAAGCGGTTGGCGATGTTAAGGGACTATTTCTTCTTTCGCAGGTTGAGGGTAAATTGTTTGAGTTAGTTTGAAGGGTACAGGTAGCTGGAAATGAAATATTACTTTGACATGTTTCTTGATCTTATATTAAATATATTATCCTTTAAAAATAACAATGCATAAAAATAAAAAAAAAAATTAGGAAAATAACTAAAAAGTTAAAAATGAGTTAATTTCAACAGAATGCACATCATTTTTTTCATTCTATGTATAATAGTGTCAAGTTTTCTAATAATAGCGTGTTGGGCTTTTTTTACTTTGTGTAAAGTGCAACACGCATTAATTTGAAAACTGGACACTGTTATACATAGAATAAAAAACATGGCATGTTTTGTGTTGAAGTTAAATTATTTTTAGCATATAAGCTTGCTGTTTATTACTTAAATAAAAGCATTTTTAAACGGCTTTTTTCTTTCCTTTCATAAATCTACATCCCTTCATTCTAATTGTCATTATAGTTCCAGTGCCGTAAATGTCTAAAGAAAAAAGCCGGTCCATTAAAGACTCCGTAGAAACATATCTGTACAAAAATATATATCTCTCTGACCGAAACCAATAAGCATGTGTAGAGTTTTGCAGATGCCAGTACCCTTGTCTCTCAATTTAGATAAGAAATACCTTTACTAGCGACTGAGACTTATCACCGCAGATAGGAGCAGATTACAACAATTAATCAAGACCTGGAGGAAGGTTGAACTTGGGGCTACCGAAATTTCGTTCAGTTAAATGCAGCAAAGACCCAAGCAGCCACGTTTACCAAATGGGCCAACACGGCAGGCCCTGCTATCATTATGGCAAGATCGACCATTCCTTTATCCTAGTCAATCGGACTACTGGGTGTCTCGGTCAACAGCAATATGTCCTGGCATGGCGTTGCTAACATCGGCAAATCAGCCTCTCAGAAGCTTGTTGCGCTAGTTCGCAACCAAAAACCGTATACACTGCAGCTGTTGCTCTTGGTCTACAAAGCGCAAATAAGACCGTGCTTAGAATATTGCTCACACATATAGGGTGCTGCACCAAAGAACACCCTAGAGCTACTTGATTCTATTCAGATGAGCACTTTGCGTCTCGACGGCGACCCGGAGTTGATCCGGGACTTGTTATGGCAACTTTCCTAAGTCCTTTTAGAAAACCTATCTATAGATGCAAACGGTAGCCAGTAATGTAGTGGAGAGCTAGTTTCGTGGATCCTCGGTACACCTTAATAAGATACTGGGCGCTATTTAAATCAACTGGGACTCGACTCGGAAAAAACCTATAATGTTGTTAAATGCTGAAAAGTAATTTTTGGAGGAGCTTTTCAATAAGACATAATATTTCCCCAAGATAAATATTTATTCTTTCCCTATTAATGAGGAGATACATTGATAAAAAACAACAATAATATAGTACAATAATTACAATCACATGTATAAACAATAAAGCAATAGAAAAAAGTTTACATAATATTGACTATTATCAACAATGGTATCAGTCGGAAACTGTTAGGTAAATATTCCGCATACTCAATAATGGGTCACTAGAATGATGGTAAATAGCGAAGGATTTAATATTCATGAATTTTATTCTGCCGTAATAATATAAAATAAAATATGTGCATAATAACTGAATCTGTAAATAATCTAAATTTGCCGAGATGGCCTTACAAATAAAATTAAATGGTATTACTTACAACTTATGAAGTAGGTATTCTTAATCATAAAATCTTCTTCAACTAAATACCAGTATAAGTATATGTACGGTCCATGCAACTCCACAGCACTTCAAATCATAACTTGACATTTCCATACTTGTTATATCACATCCATCCTACGATAAGCAAAAATGGGATGACACGCAATCGATGGTCTAAATCTAATACACGCAAGTAACCCAAAAACACGCTGGAAATAATATCGCAAATAGGCAAAGCGATATAAGTATGCCAGAGCGATACCCGTGGAGAGGACCCTAAAAACAATTGTTTGTCTTAGCAAAAAGTAGATATCTAACATTGAAATGATTACTCATAACCTGACTAGCATTTCATCTTATCTAAAGAACTATCTATAAGGCCTGGTAATAGCCCATCGAACAAAACAAACAGTGTCCAGAAAGCGGTAACATGACAGCAACAGCAATATATAAATTCTTCTACAAATATTAAAAAATAAAATTAATTACACTGAAAGACTGCATGACTTACCACGTGGAGGTAGGATTCCAATAACTCAACACAAACTAATATATGTAACCTACATATCCCTGGTTCAAGTCAGAATACTTAAACGTAGCAAAAATATCATAAAATATTGACCCCAATTATTTAAACCAGTCCATAAGGATTTACACTTCGGCCTCGAAGAACCCACAAAGGATGCCGGGTTATTGACTAGTCGCCCAGACAGCACGGTGCAAAAAGAAAAAACCTGGAACCAATTTCAATACTTTGACCCTGAAATATTGCTGCCAACCTAACTCAGTTGAAATAGCGAGTCCGAGCGCATCCACGTCACAGTTCGGACAATCGAACCTCTGCTACTCTGCTCCAAACGACATGCGCCAAGCAGCAAGTAAATACGCCTTAAAACGAACCGTTACTTAGGATCGTCAATTCTTGACCATTTCTAATTTAATTGTCAAAATCATATGGTGTGCCTGTCTTACTGATAGACTGATAGGTGAATGACATTTTGACACTTGATAAATGAAAACTCAAAATCTATTCGAAAGGTAAATAAAACAAAAGGAAACAATACACGGGAATAAAATAAATAAACGTGAGATGACTTTCATGATCTCCAAGTTATTGTTTGATGTAGGTACCGCTAACCATTGATTGAGAATCATTTGTATCCAACAAATTTTTAAGGTTTTATTACTTTTAGATCAAAGAAAAGCTCGTGAGCATTTTCCCGAGTAAAAAAGAGAGAGCTCGAGTATTTAAAGCCAAAGGCAAAAACCTAGCGAATTGGAATGTACAATGAGAACCTAGAAAAGAAGTTTCCGAGGCCTAGTCGAGTACCTACGACTCTGCAAGGGATAAAAACTGAAGCCAGATGCTATCATCACATCACAAGCGTCTAGTACATCATAAATGTAAATATAGAAAGTATTTAGTACGGCGGTTAATCAGCGATATTGGGACCAACCTTGCATTTTTGTGTAGAGCACTGAGATTTGGCACAGTGGTAGTGCATACCCATACCTCACTTTTAAGAAGTGGAACCAGGTTTGCAATCACGGGAGAGCAGCGATATAACGAGTTGCATACCTGCCAGGCGCAAATTTGAGAACACCGCTAAACGAGCACACCCGACCCTTTCTATCGATAAAAGTCATTCACAAATAATACGGGAAGTATTCTGGAACATAACTGCCATCCGCGTCGTGGCAGGTTGCCTACCCTCTAGGCGCAGAAACTAATAAATCCGCAGGCAAGTACATATAAAAAAAAACATAATAATCGATGTGTTTATTATTACTTTAACGTAATTTCGTCTTACTAGTAAATTCTTCTGCCGAGGAAACCGACGATTTATTCAATTTGAATAATCGTAAGCGCTCCTCTTATAACTCTAAGCAGGCTGCCATGACTGTGGAAACTCTAGGGTGAGACCAGTGCTTAAAGTTTGTGATTGAGAGACTTGAACAAGGAACTGTGTCAGTCCTTGAGCCAATTAAACGAAATAAGCTACTAATTTTTAGCGATCCTCCAGTTCTATAGGACAACAATAGCAAAGAGCTAAATTAAAACATTGAAAACTACAAATGATCTGTTCAGTAGATTGTACGTCACAATCAGTAGAAAGCGCCCGGCTAATTTCGACGAGTTCTTCAGCCACGAGAGCCACGAATTTTCACTAGCATTCTCAAGCACAAATGACAATTCGAGGTCTACAGCTAAGTCAGAGGTTTTGAGTCAATGCCTCGCTTGCTCGTCTAAATCTGCAGCAAAATGTTCTAATGCCCAAGCCAAGATTTTGTATGGAGGAGCAATTATACATTTGATGAAGCCGGGCCTTTGTCTCAGTTTCCTGGCATTCATTGAAAGGAGGGAATGTTCTACGGTTTCCCGATTGAATATAATTTGGTATTTGTAAGTACTTTGAATTGGAAGCCTTTAATACATATAAGATACATTGTTTGAGTTTAACATAAGACTCTGACCAGCGAGAAAAGAGGAATCGGTCCCCAACTAGAGATAGACACCAAAATACCAGCCAACTGGATGAGCTTCCTTCGGAATTCCAAAAATAGCACTGATCTGTATCGCATTTTGTCTAGGAGCATATCTACTTACACACCAAAAAATAAGTCCATTCTCGGACAACTCCATAACGTCAAACCATGCGGATGTTTATATCACTAGACTTACTCCATGTAACCATGAAGAAGCCGACTCTCGCATGTTTGTGCATTTGGCTCACATGCTAAAATATGGATACAGAAAGCTTCTGATTAGAACATCAGATATAGATGTGGTTGTGTTAGCTATATTGTTACGGTAATTTTAACAATTCCGTAACATCAGGTTTTTCCGAGTTTGCTTGTATTTATTTTTGGTTTGAAATAATAACTTTTCATCTTCAACCCATTTTGAATTACTGTCTGAACCGACCTGGTAGCAACAGTAACAATTCCGCGTTAAATAGTACGAAAATATTAATAAATAATGAATTTTTATGTTGCCCATCGAGTTCATTTAATACTAATTTTTGTCCCTTAAATATATCAGCCGATAATAATTATCTAGTTAATATAAAATGAAAATTAATATTATGGGTTGGATCTACGTAAATACAGCAGTAGAATTGATAAATAATTTCAAATATGCAGATCATATGCTTAAAATCGGTCGCTTCGTATGTACGGTGTAAAAAATTGAAATATTTATGACGACTGCGTGTCAGTGTAATTTTTTTTCTGGCAGAAGGTAAGACTCGATTTTAAAAGTTGTCTTGTACCGGTTACCAGTGTGAGAGGTTGTGAGAAGCTAGGGCTTGATTTTTTTGAAATTTTTTTTTGCGTTAGATAATTTTTATTTCAAGTTTTCTGTACCGAAAAATAAAGCTGCTAAGCTTGTAAATTTATGGTATTTGGCTTCTATCGTTTTGCATACCACGTTGTCTTTTACCGTGTGTATGTTTGTGCCTATAGGGCATATGAGATAGTATTTTTTTGGGCTTAAGGCTCTTGGATAATAGAGAAAAAAAGGGGACTTGATCCTACAAAAGTAGGGGTTATTAAATTTCGGATTTAGTTGAGCAACCCAACTAAGGAATCGATCAAATTGGCCTATACTGCTAATATATAGATTCTAGTTAGAGGTAGCAATTTTTATAAATTAATAACTAAAACTGTCGAGAGTGTAGGATACTCAGTCTAATTTTCTCTAGTACCGTTATCGGTTGGATTCAAGCTTAGTTAGTTATTATTCAACCTATGTAAATATTTTATCGTCACGTCAGATATTTAAAGAGCGCCTTCTCGACCGTGGTGGGTACAAGATCTTAATAACTCTGTTTCTTTATTTCCATTTGAATTTGTCATTACATTTATCTTTGAATTAAACTGATTTTTGAGTTGATAAGTAGCTTTCAGGCAATACTTAAATTCTGATTACCTGTTTAAATTTATTGATTTCATTCTTGTTCTTACCTGATTACTGTAATTTATTTATTGAAATATTGTTCATTACAATATTTCTCAGCTTAAATAGCTATTCATTTTATTTATTATCTGTAATCTGTTAACTGTTTAATTGAAAACATAATTATTGTCTACAGTCTAAACAATGTGCAAATTGGCGGGGGCATTTTTAATTAAATTAAATAAAATTTCTCCTTCAGCGTGTTTTGGCATTTTTCAGCATCATTAATTGAGAAGAATTATTTCTAGTTCTCTCCTGTCACTTTCTGTATTAAAAACCTAAGCTAAGACAAGCGACGCTCTCCGCCATATTGAAACAGGGTTGTAACAACATTCTTGGTGAACTCTTTAAATGCCTAGTACTGGTTTTTTTTCATGCTACTAGACGCACTCGGCCTAACAGGACAGTTTCCAGTGACGTCGCAGGACGGATCCGAGGCACTACAGCAATTTCCAGGAGCCCTCTGCAGGAAGCTCGAATAAAGCGTAAGGTGATTAAAGGGTAGTTATTGCCAAGAAGGTTCAACAGAATAGTACATTTTAACCCTTATTTTTGTTAGAAGGAAATAGAAAAAAAAATTGTTTATTTGAAATTTCTAATCTTTTATTTTGCGCTTTTAACCACTACGGCACTTGAAAAATAAACTTTTATAAGCATGCTCCTTACCCATATGCCTTGAGTATCTTTCAGTTTATCTTTTTAGTAAATTAAAGCAATAATTTAAAAGAAAAGTGCATTTAGAGTTTATCGTAACAAATTGCATTTTTATTGCAACAAATTGGCTTTTTATTTCAATTCTAGTAATTATAATAAGGCAATTGATATTATATCTTAACTAATTGCATTTTATCTTAGGAAATTGCCTTTTCTCGTAACAATATCATGCTGGGCCAGCATCATCAACTGCACTTCCAGCATTCCATGCTCTCTTAGATTCTACAAG
>MU182961.1:122899-149876 GCA_016904865.1 Pissodes strobi | reverse complement strand
AACTGGTGCCAGTCTACAGTAGAGAACTAGGTGATTTAAGTTTATTTTAAATTTGTTTACAGTCCGGCGTATAGGGTGAGATTTCAAAAATAGCGGGTTTTTTGTGTATTTCTGAGTAAAATGTATAATCGAAATATGTGTTCAGTAGTTGATTGTGAAAAATGAATGAATATGAATATAATAATATCTTTAGGCGCCCAAAAGGGTAGATATGTATTAGTTTATTATAAGCTTTTATTTAACTTCACTTGTATGTTTGGGTCAAATCTTACATGTTAAATTTGTCCTACTTCTCATCAATGTTTAATATTAACATCGATTTATAGTGAGTAAAATAAAAGTATGTACTAAAAAAATTCACAGTCCTTCACAAAGATGGCACCGGGGGAGACATTGAAAATGTCGAAGCAGAATGCAACTCTTATTAAATTTGAGATCTGAGAAAACTCATAATTGTGTGGAAATATAAGAGTTGACAGAAGTTTGGGGGAGATCAAGTCAGATTACGTAAGCTTAGTTTACCAAAATATACCAAATAAATGCATATTATTTGAAGTTTTTTTTACAGTTTATAACGTTACAAGTGTGGTTGTAAAAAGTAGAAGGCCATTTGCATTCGATTGGTCTCACATTCCTCGATCTAACGAAATGAAACAAGACTAGTCTGTATTGAGAAACTAAAAGTCACCCTCACCCGCCCTTAACACAATCTAATGTAAAAACATACTTTTAGCAGATTACGTAAGTTTAGTTTACCAAAATATACTACATAAATACATATTACTTCAAGTTTCGTTTGTTTTCACAATTTATAACATTAGTGATGGTTGTAAAAACTGCCTTCGATTCGTCGCTCAAGCCTCGATCTAACGCGGTTAGTTACAATTAGTATCAACTTATTTTAGATATTTGAGTCGGTTCCGATAAGTTATAATCAATTTTAATAGATTTGGTTAGTTTTGGTAAGTCGTCCAATCAACTTTCGGATCATTTCACTTAGTATCAGCTTATTTTACTCATTTGAACAAGTTACGATACGTTATAATCAGCTTTAATAGATAAGATTAGAATTTTGGTTAGTCGTCAAATCAACTTTCGGTTAGTTTCACTTAGTCTCAAATTATTATAGTCATTTGAGTCGTCTCCGATATGTTATAATCAATTTTAACAGATTTAGTTAGTTTGGGTTAGTCGCCTGATCAGCTTTCGGCTAGTTCCACTTAGTTTCAAGTTATTTTACTTATTTGAGCCGGTTCCGATACGTCATAATCAATTTTCATAGATTTGGTTAATTCTGGTTAGTCGTCCTATCAACTTTTGGTAAGTTTTGGTAAGTCGTCAGTTAACTATTGGTTAGTTTCACTTAGTCTCAAATTATTTTAGTCATTTAAGTCTGCCACGATATGTTATAATCAATTTTAATGGATTGGGTTATTTTTGGTTGGTCGTCGAATCAACCTTCGTTAGTTTCACTTAGTTTTAACTTATTTTAGTCATCTGGGTCGGTTCAATTACATTTTAATCAAATTTAATAGATTTTGTTAGTTTTGGTTAGTCGTCTACTCAACTTTCGGTGTGTTTCACTTAATCTCAATTCATTTTACATATTTGAGCCAGTTCCGATACGTTATAATCAATTATCATAGGTTTGGTTAGTTTTGATTAGTCGTCCAATCAACGTACAGTTAGTTTCACTAAGTCACAACTTATTTTGGTCATCTGAACCAGTTCTGATACGTTATAATCAAATTTAAGAGATTTGGTTGATCTTGTTTAGTCGTCCAATCAACTTGCGGTTAGTTTGGGTTACTCAACTTATTTTAGTCATTTGAACCGCTTTCTATGCGTTATAGTCAATTTTAATAGATTTGGTTAGTGTTGGTTAGTCGCTAAAATTCTCTTCGTTTTGGTTAGTTATAACATACTTTAATTTGTGTAATATATCGCGATACATTATAGGCCGTTTTGGTCCTTTGATTAGTTTTCGCTAGCCATTATCAAATTTTGTTTAGTTTTAGTTAGTTTTAATTTATTTTAGTCATTTGAAGCGGTTCCGATATATGATAACCAATTTTAATGTTTCTGGTTATTTTTGGTTAGTCGCCAAAATTCGGTTAATTGAGGTTATTTTTAACTTACTTTAATATTTTTAATATTTTCCGATACGTTTTAGCCATTTTTGGTGATTTTTGTTACTTTTGGTTAGTCCTTCAATCAAATTTTGATTAATTTCGGCTAGTTTTCTTTTATTTTAGTCATTTGAACCGGTTCCGTTGCGTTATAACCAATTCTAATGTTTTTGGTTAGTTTCAGTCAGTCGCAAATATTCGGTTAATTGGGGTTAGTTTTATCCTTTAATATTTTTAATCTGTTCCAATACGTTTTAGCCCATTGTGGTGCTTCTTGTTACTTTAAATCAGCCCCGTTACGTTATAACTAATTTTAATGTTTTTGGTTAATTTTAGTTATTCGCCAAAATTTGGTTAATTTGGGTTAGTTTGGGTTGCTTTAGCCCATTTTGGTGCTTTGGTTAGTTTTGATTAGTCGTTCAGTCAACCTTCGGTTAGTATCAGTTAGTTTTAAAATATGTTAGTCATTTGAACCAGCTCCGATGTATTATAATCAAATTTAATGATTTTGGTTAGTTTTGGTTAGTCGCCAAAATTCGGTTCGTTTTGGTTAGTTTTAATATTTTTAATATGTTTCGAATCGTTTTAGCTCTTTTTGGTACTTTTGATTACTTTTGGTTAGTCGATTGTTCAACTCTCGGTTAGTTTCAGTTAGTTTCAATTTATATTAGTAATTTGAACCGGATCCGATACGTTATAACCAATTATAATGTTTTTGGTTAGTCGCCACTGTTCAGTTTGAATTAGTTTTAACTTACTTTTATTTTTTTAAATCGGTTCCGATACAATTTAACCCTTTTCGATGCTTTTAGGTACTTTTGGTTAGTCGATCAATCAACTTTCGGTTAGTTTCAGTTAGTTTTAATTAATTTTTGTCATTTAAACCGATTCAGTCCACATAAACAAACTAACACGATGTCTCACGCGTATAACGTGATTACAACGCCTGGTTTTCTTAGAACAGCTTCAGGTACTGAGATTGAAGAAGAAAGGTCGCTGAAAGAGCAAAGCAATGTAGAAGGAAAAAATACCATACATGTAAACGACGATGGTACATTATTTCAGGTGCTTTAAAGTTTTGAAAATTTCTGTTTTGTTAAGTCATGTACACTACACTTAATGTGTTATTTTTTTATTACATATATTATTCCTATGTTTAATGCTACTTTATTTTGGTAATATATTTCTTACTCACACTAACTTATTATTGATTCATCTGATAGATAAAATTAGCAATATCATTTCTCCTTATGTTTCCTCTTTCTCGGACTCTTATATTTTCATCTTCAATCTGCGCCTGTTCAAAATTTTCTTCACGATTTTCTTCCGGTGGAAAATCGCTACTTTTTTTTAGATTATCAACTGTTCTAAAAGGTGTCATTAGCCATGGAGCAACACCAAATCCTGCATCGCCTAGGAGAACAGCACGAACTTGATTTCTCCTGATAACTGGCTGGATTTCAGAATTAGTCCTAATACGGGCATCATGAACTGAGCCCGGCCAAGAAACATCCATACTTATAAATATTTCTAAGCTGTTAAAAGTTGCAAGTATATTGAGGCTCGGGATTCCTTTTCTGTTGCCGCCATGGACAGCAGGCTTTAAAATGGATATATGAGTGCAATCTATTGCTCCTATTGCACAAGGAAAATTATATGATTCTTGCCACACTGCTTTTTCTCTTTCAAACTCTTCGTCAGTAGAAGGGAAATAGATCCAATAATCAGATTTTTGCATTATTCTTATAATAACTTCTGCTATCACACTTGACACAGTTGCTTGAAGAACTCCTATATCTGTAGCAACACCCGTCTGAAAACTAGGGTCCGCCACATATCTTAGAAATATTTTTAAACGTTGCAGTGGCGACAGCTCCTCCTCTCCTTTCCGCTGAGTGACCCAACAAATGCTCACTCATCCATTTAACATTTTCCCTTTGAAATCGATACAACACTTTCCAGTCTCGCTCATCTACGTCTCTACGCACTGAATACACTTTACGATTACGTAAATTATTTAAAAACTCGGCCTTGGTGCACTCACTTTGCAGTTGAGTTTGCTACTGACTAGACGCAAGCGAAATGGGCCAAATGCTCTGTCTTCAAGCAAATACTTTTGTTTATTAATACAGACTAGAGCAAATGCTTAGAACTAGAGTCAATCAAGTGTGAGCAAAAGCTTCGATTTTTTTTTATTAATATCACTTCGAGCATATACTCCGAATACTTTGAGCCTGAGCTTATGCTTCATTTTATTAATACCATCCGTTGTCTCTGCTCCGTTTTCAAGCAAATACTTTTGTTAATTAATACACACTAGAGCAAATGCTCAGAACTAGAGTCAATCACGTTTCAGCAAAAGGTTCGCTTTTTTATTAATACCACTTGGAGGATTATAAAAATATGCAAAAGCCATTATTTAGGAAGAACGCAATAAAATAATAAAGGATCATTAGTGTCATTTACTATATCTCCATTCATTGGTACAGGTATTCACCAGCATTACCAATTCAAGCACATTGACATTGTTCCTAAATTCTATCGTATACTAAATACGCACCAAATTAAATTAGAAACATATTTCGTTTTAAGGGCAGAACTATTAGAAATCATATTGCAAAAGTACTGTGCACATTTTGGCTGAAGTCAGCACTTTAAATTTAAAAAATGTTTTAAATAAATTAGAGTTCAATAAATTGCTGGGAAAGTTTGGTTGTCTTGAAACCGATTATATACTAGGCAGCATTGACGTCGAATGAAAAGCTTACGTGCCATGTTTACTTTGCCGGTGTTTATGTTTTAAATATATGTGTATACCAGGGATAACTTGCTCAATTATGTACGAGCTTTGGAATGTGTATCCTACGATACGCTTGTTTTGGCTTAAATTAATAATTTATAAATTATGTGTTTCATTTTATTTTTGGTTGGTGCTGACAACAGTCTTTGTTTGCGTATACATGTGTGCAGTAGCGCATTCAATCTAAAATTATGTATTCCTGTTTTATGAACTTAAGGAGTAAGGACTGTAACAATAAAAAGCTCTCTTTAAAAGTTTTGGTAATTTTATTTTTGCAAAATGCTAATTCACATTACAAGATTATAAACATATTTCTTAATCTGATTTTAAGTTTACGAGGCTTTTCTGTCAATTTATCTAAAATAGAGTCGACCGTGGGAGTCATGGATCTGTAAAGGTGTAAGAGTATTAATCCATTTACCCTTTTGCCGGAACAAAAATTTCACAAATAATTATTTAGCCTCGTAATACAGAGAAAGTTCTTTCATTCTACAGCAGACACAGGTAAAGTTGCAAGTATAGCCAACAATGTTCTAGAATTTGGTAGTTCCAGCGTTTCACGTTTTCACAATATGCCAAACCACTTAGGGCATCTTTGGCCACTTAAAGGGATACGTCGACAATAAACTATGAAAACCAACCAATAACGATTTATATTTTGAAAGTCTATCTTCCAAATTATTTAAGAAACTAACTAGAAATGGGATATATATTGATTTGTCTGAGAAGCAGAAACACCCTTTTATTTAAAAAAAAGTCAAACTTTTCAGTCTGTTTCTGAGCGTTCAAGAATAACTTGTTAAATTGTTTATCAGCATTTAGTCTTAAATTCCTTATTTCTTGTTCAGGATCTTCCGCTAAATGTGTTGCTTGTTTAATTCAATATTTTGCTATTGAGGAAGTCGACATGAAAAGCTACGTAAGTAAATACCTGGTGGATCGACTGCAAATATAATGAATTCAGCCTTTTTTACTGAAGAGCCTAACTGATCTGCAGTAGATGATAATTCTATAACTGTCCATTGCGAAACCTTATCTAGAGCAAGTACAATGCCATCATATAGCTCCAAAAAAAACTGTAAAAGAACATTGTACCCTTCAGTCCATTGGTTGCACAAGGTCTCGTCAATTTTTGGTAACCAGAAGTGTCTTTTAGGAGTACTAAAAAAAATCATACTTTCCTATCATACCCCTAGAGTTTCTAATGGCGGGCACCCCATAAGAGCTATATACAACTAGATTAAGTGAATGTGCAGTACAGTGTACGTTACTGCTATTGGATATAGTTCTTGTATACGTGTCTGTACTCCATTAAACTTTCCGCTGATGGTAGAAACGCCATCGTAACCCTGACATGTAACTAGCTCATATCAGTTACCCATTTTTTTTAAGCTTCTAAACTATTGCGGCAGAAATTCCTTTTCCTTTAACATCTTCAATCAGTACAAATTCCAACACGGACTGCTCAACAAACTGCCGTCCTTGGGACTACCCGCCTCTTTCTGCAGCTGGCTGGCCAGTTTCCTTAAGATCCGATCCCTACACGTTGCAGTCGATGGACACATCTCGGACACATTCACCATCAACGCGGGCGTGCCTCAGGGCGCAATACTTTCACCAACTCTGTTCCTCATCTATATTAATGACCTGCTGATCGAAACGAATAATCCTGTTTACAGTTTTGCAGATGACAGTACCCTTGTCTCCCACTTTAGATCAGAAAAACCCTTACCAGCGACTGAGACTCATCAGCGCAGACAGGAGCAGATTACAGCAATTAATCAAGACCTGGAGAAAGTTCAAACTTGGGGCGACCGAAATTTGGTCCAGTTCAATGCAGCAAAGACCCAAGCAGCAACGTTTACTAAGAGGGCCAATACAGCGGGCCCTGACATCATTATGGCAGGATCGACCATTCCTTCATCCTCGTCAATCGGGCTGCTGGGTGTCTCGGTCAACAGCAATATGTCATGGCATGACCATGTCGCTAACATCGCAAAATCAGCCTCCCAGAAGCTTGGTGCGCTATTTCGCAACAAAAAACTCTATACATCGCAGCAGTTGCTCTTGCTGTACAAAGCGCAAATAAGACCGTGCTTAGAATATTGCTCACATATCTGGGGTGCCGCACCAAAGCATACCCTAAAGCTGCTGGATTCCATTCAGAAGAGGGCTGTGCGTCTCGTCGGCGATCCGGAGTTGACCCGGAATCTGGATAGTCTGGAACATCGCAGACATGTGGCCGAGATGTCTCTGTTTTATAGATACTTTCACGGCAGATGTTCCCAGGATTTGGCCCGCATAATCCCGCTCCTGGCAACTCCTGTCAGGCAGTCCCGACAGACGGCAGGAGCGCACCAGTTCGTCGTACAACTAGAAACACCTAGAACATCGCTTTACCAGAACTCCTTTGTCTGGCGCACTGCATCACTGTGGAACTCACTTCCAGGACATCTGTTTCCCACTAATTACAACCTACAAATATTCAAGAACCGTGTCAATCAACATCTTCGCACGCACACCGCTCGTCGAGCGCCATAGGATCTACCTTTAGTGTGTGTGCCACTGCCATAAAAAAAAAACAAGATTTTGTCAAGCAAATGCCTCTTTATGCTCGTTGTATTGACTCAACATTTTCTATGTCGATACAATACAACGGGCACAAAGAGGCATTTGCTCTATACCAGCGACATCGGTAGTCTCATTGGCGAGTACTAAAATATATGGGAACGAGTTGACTTTACATATCAAATTCGAAGAATCAAGCAGTTGCTTGCCTCAATTATCTCATTTCATATTTTCCAGCTGGACATGCATGCATTGTTTTTAGCGTTGACTACCAACTGTGGATAGGTTTGGTCTTAAGTAGTGTTGTTAGCACGCCACGCTACCGTTTTAATTATGGTATTTTAGATTAATTGGGAGGATTGTGTTACACTTGGCAAATTTCGAAATGAGGTTTCCATGGATGCGCCACTGCGTGTGTAGAAAATACTTCTCCGGCTGATAGCAAGATTATTATTTTTATATCATACTGTATCATAAAAAACATTCACGTAGTCTATTTTACATAAAAAATATCGGGCTATCCCTGTAATAGTATTCAACGTTATAAGTTCGGAAGGTGACTTTTTATATTACGAGTTGTTTTGGAATATAAACCGTAATACCACCTAATAGACTGTAACGTAACACATTTAATATTAAGTGTCAAAACTTTATTTACTAATAGTGTTAGTGCATAAACGTTTAAAATGTCCATGCGCTTTCGGAAGATTCTGACTCAAACAGAAGTTGAGGAAATAGCAGCTAACTCTGGGTCAAATGACTATGAAAAAAGATTCAGAGTGATAATGGAGGTGAAATTGATGATGATGACCGCGATCCCAATTTTGCGTTTAGAGAGGAAAGTTCATCAGAAACTGAAAGCAACATTGAAGAGGTCGCGGAAGAGAAAACGTATACTTCGAAATCTGGACGTATATGGGCCTAAGATGCGCCTGTGCCATCGCGACGCTCCTCGAGGAATATTATTGGTACCAGACCGGGGCCAACGTCATAGGCCAGCGAAGCCAAGGAAGTCTTTTGAAACTTTTAACCTTTTCGTAACCCTTGAAATGGAGATAGAAATCTGTATATAAACAAACCAAGAAGCAACTCGTATATGCAGAAACTATACAATGAAAAATAAATCGAACAAACAGAAGGTATGGAAAGACATTGATGTGGTAGGACTCGATGCATTCTTTGAAGTTTTGATTACAGCGGGAACTCTACATTACAGAAAAGAGAATGTTGAAGAAATGTGGTGTACAAATGAGTCCATTCGCCTTAATATATTTACAGCGTCAATGGCTCGCAACAGATTTGTTCAGGCCAGTAAACTTATCACATTTGGTGATAAGGCGACTAGACTAGAGAGGAGAGAAACAGATAAGTTACTAGTTTTTAGGGATATATGGGAAGTTTTTATTTCTAATCGGAAATGGCATTTGTTCCCCATGAATACGTAACCGTGGATGAATAATTGGCAGCTTTTAGAGGGAAGTGTCCAAGCAGTATATGAGTTCAAAGCCTGCAAAGTATCCATACTGGCACTAGCCGACGTGAGAACAACATATCTCAGTAATTTGAAAATTTACACGAGCAAGCAGCCGCAGGAGCATAATCTGAAAAATTCAATGTTTCAGTGTAGTAGATTTGGTGTCTCCTTTATGTGGTATACTGGTCGAGGTATTACTACAAATATTTTTTAATTTCCTTACCTCTGGTCTCAACAAAAATCTAACCTTTCTGGAAACTGTGCGTAAGAAGCCCGACACTAGCGGAACTGAACATATCTAGAGACCGACCTGTTTCTCTGTCATCTCAATTTGTTTCTTCTGATATAGTCTGATAAATCGCCCACATGCTATCTACGCATCATCAAGACAAGTCTGTTTCTGCCGAAGAACATACGAAACCAGATATAATTTCATCATATAATGCTACTAATAGAACAGTTGGCAATGCCAATAAGATGATAAGGAATTACACCTGTGCTAGAGGCACTTCTCGGTGGCCTTATCGACTCTTCATGAATCTCCTTGATACTGCGTGCGTAAATAGTGTTGTTATATGTAGCAAGGAATACAAAGTTGTCCAGAAAAACATTTGTTCAAATCCTAGGCATGCAGTTATCTAAACCGAACATGGAACGGATACTATAAAATGCAAAGGGAAATCTTAGCGATTATAGAACAAAAATAGCATACGGAATGAAAGCTCCATTTCAAGAGTATAAAGACATTCGAATAAAGCCAAAGAAACGAAGAAGGTGCCACCTGTGTCCTCGTTCACTTGATAAAATGCACAGTCCTTCACAAAGATGCAACCAGGGAAGACATTAGAAATGTCGAAGCAGAATGCAACGCTTACTAAATTCGAGATCTGCGAAAACTCGTAATTGTGTGGAAATATAATAGTTGATAGAAGTTTGGGTGAGATCATGTTAGATTACGTAAATTTAGTTTACCAAAATATACCACGTAAGTGCATATTACTTCAAGTTTCGCTCGTTTTTACAATTTAGAGCATTAGTGGTGGTTGCAAAACCTGCATTGGATTCGTCTGTCAATCCCCGATTTAACGCGGTTAGTTTCACTTAGTATCAACTTATTTTAGTCATTTGAGTCGGTTCCAATACGTTATAATCAATTTTATTAGATTTGTAAGATTTGGTTAGTTTTGGTTAGTCGTCTGCTCAATTTTCGGTTAGTTTCACTTAGTAACAACTTTTTTTTACTGATTTGAGCCGGTTTCGTTACGCTATAATCAATTTTAATAGATTTTGTTAGTCGTTTAATCAACATTCGGTTAGTTCCACTTAGTCTTAAATTATTTTACAGCTAGTTCCGATACGTTATAATCAATTTTAATTTTAATTTTTCGTTATTTTTGATTTATTAGTCGTCTAATCAACTTTCGGTTAGTATCACATAGTCTCAACTCATTTCAGTTATTTGAGTCGATTTCGATACGTTATAATCAATTTTAATAGATTTGGTTAGTTGTCTAACCAACTATCGGTTAGTGTCACTTAGTCTCAATTTATTTTACTTATTTGAGCTGGTTCCGATACGTTACAATCAATTTTAATAGATTTGGTTAGTTTTGATTTATCATCTAACCGACTTTCGGTTAGCTTCACCTAGTCTCAACTTATTTTAGTCATTTGAGCCGGTTCCGTTACGTTATAACTAAGTTTACTAAATTTGGTTAGTACGGTTTGTCGTCTAATCGAATTCCGGTTAGTTTCACTTAGTCTCAACATATTTCAGTAATTTGAGTCGGTTCCGATACGTTATAATCAATTTTAATAGATTTGGTTAGTTTGAGTTAGTCGTATATTCAACTTTTGATTAGTTTCACTTGGTCTCAATTTACTTCACTTATTTGGGCTGGTTCTGATACGTTATAATCAATTTTAATAAATTTGGTTAGTGTTGGTTAGTTGTCTAATCAACTTGCGATTAGTTTCATTTTGTCTCAAATTATTTTAGTTATTTGACTCGGTTACGATACTTTATAATCAAATTTAATAAATTTGGTTTCTTTTCGTTAGTCGTCTGATCAACTTCCGGTTAATTTCACTTAGTCTCAAATTATTTTAGTCTTTGGAGTCGGTTCCGATACGTTATAATCAATTTTTGTACAATCTTATATCGACATGCAAGACGGAGTGTTAGTGGCACAACTTGCAGACGTGCAAAACTGAGAGTGCGGGTCGTTTTAACGTTTTGCATTGAGTCTTTCTATAAAATGCCAGATCTCAGTTGAGTCTCGGGAATTTATTCCGATTTTATTGAAACCGGCAAAATGAATGCCTTTGGAACAGGAAAAGTAAAGATTATTCTGATAAGCCCAACAAAAATGCTGCATTCAATGTTCTGATTGAAAAATTAAGAGAAGCGAAGCCACTTTCCAATAAGAATACGGTCGTTAAGAAAATTCATGTTTTCGAAGAGAGTTAAAAAAATATAAAGCATCCCTTAAATCAGAATCAGGTACGGAAGAAGTGTAAAAATCAAATTTGTGGTTTATTGACATTCTTCTGTTTTGAATTTTATCAAGAAACACCAAGACAAGGCGGGATAGATATCATAGAAGAAAATAGTATTACAAGTCAAGGAAGTGAGGTATGTATCTAACTAAATGTTTTTTTTTTTCGGCTAGATATGTTCAGTTGCCTTTTTTTAATCAAATGTAACTGATTCCTTCGAGTACCAAATATGGAGACACTATTCCAATCAGTTCATTGTAGGTTTCCTCATTCATATGCAAGTAATTAAACCAGACTTCAGAATCGAGTTTTAGTTCATTAAGTAAATTTATATACGTAAACCCTTGTTGTTAACCAATTCTTTGACCATTTTTTCTCTGATCACTTGTTCCTTATTTTTTCTTATCAAAACTGCCACTGCAGCTTTTACTAATCTGTGTCGATCGCTCACAATTGTTAAGACTGATGATAAAACAAATTTAAAAACGGACTGTGTGTGTGCTTTTAGTGAGTTCCGTCTTGCATGACGATTTAAGACTGTACAAGTAAAATGGTACATAAGCATGCGTGTCTGTGGCGGCCTTTAGTCCCAACTTATTTTACATATTTCAGCTGGTTCCGATAGGTTATAATCGATTTTAAGAGATTTAGTTAGTCGACTATTCAACTTTCGGCTATATTCACTTAATATCAACTTATTTTAGTCATTTGAACCGGTTACGATACGTTATAATCAATTTTATTAGATCTGGTTAGTCTTGATAATTCGTCGAATCAACCTGCGGGTAGTCTCACTTAATCTATTTTAGTCATTTGAGTTAGTTGCGATACTTTATAAACAATTTTAATAAATTTGGTTAGTATTGGATAATCGTCGAATTATCCTCCAGTTAGTTTCACTTAGTCTCAACTTATTTTACTTATTTGAGCCGGCTCCGATACGTTATAATCAGTTTTAATAGATGTTAGTTGATTGGACGACTAAAATCAACTTTCGGTCAGTTTCACTTAGTCTCAACTTATTTTTGGTTATTTGAGTCTGTCCCGATACGTTATAATCAATTTTAATTGACTTGGTTAGTTTTGGTTAGACGTCCAATTGACTTCTGGTTAGCTTTGGTTAGTCGTCTAATCAACTTCCCGTTAGTTTTACTTAGTCTCTACATATTTTAGTCATTTCAGTCGGTTACGATAAGTTATAATCAATTTTAATAGATTTGGTTAGTTTGGGTTTGTCGTCCAAACAACTTTTGGTTAGTCTCAACTTATTTCACTTATTTGAGCTGGTTCTGATACGTTATAATCAATTTTAATTGATTTGTTAATTTCGTTAGTCGTCCAATCAACTTTCGTTAGTTTTACTTATGCCCGGTTTCTGAAGTGTATAAAGTTATGAAGCCTATAATTACTATGGTTACAATTGTATTAACAATCGTTGTCATAGGAAATATTTGAAGAATAAAGTTATCCATACTTTCAGAAACTGGACATTATTCTCAACTTATTTTAGTCATTGGAGTCGGTTCCGATACGTTAAAATCAAGTTTAATAAATTTGGTTAGTTTTGGTTAGTTGTCAAATCAACATCCGGTTAGTTTCACTTAGTCTCAAGTTGTTTTACCTACTTGAGCCGGTTGCGATACGTTATAATGAGTTTTAATAGATTTGGTTAGTTTTAGTTAGTTTTGGTTAGTCGTCCAATCAACTTTCGGTTATTTTGACTTAGTTTTAACTTACTTTAATTTGTGTAACCTATTTCGATACATTTGGCCTATTTCGTGCTTTTGATTAGTTTTGGTTAGTCATTCAATCAACTTTCCGGTATGTTATAACCAATTTTAATGTTTTTGATTAATTTTGGTTAGTCGCCAAAATTCATTTAATTTGGGTTATTTTTAACTGGTTGATTTCTTTCGATTAGTTGTTGAATCAGCTTTCGGTTAGTTTCAGTTAGTTCCAATTTATTTTAGTATTTTGAACCGGATCCGATAGGTTATAATCAATTTTAATTTTTAAGTTTAGTTTTAATTATTCGCCAAATTTCCGTTACTTTGTATTAGTTTTAACTCACTTTTATTTTGTAATTTTTTTCAGACCAATACGATCTCTCACGTATATTTCGTGATGTGCCAAATGTAGCATGCACTTTTTCGTGATTTGATATCCCATAATAGGAAAGCAAAAACATTTTCAATGTTATAAAAGTGAACTTCAAAAAATGTGACAACCACGGTACAAGGAAAAACGGTATAGTATTCCGGCATCCAAAACTCGTCGAGTTCACGCATTGACGTAGTTTGCGTAAGAAAATCAAGACGACTGCATTCGATTTATATGGATTTGTAAGTTTGTACAAGTTGACGTCGTGGTTTTCTAACTGTGAATGTTTTATTTGTTTTTCAAGATGCCTGGATGTGCTGTGGCAAAGTGTAATAACTACACTAAATCTACTCAAGGCACTAATATTAGATATTTTCGTTCCCCAAAAAATAAAGAGCTATGTAAAAGGTTGATCATTGCGTGTCGACGGGAAGATGCGATAAACGTAAAGAATGGTATATATTATTTAACTAACTAGGTGGTCTATTACGTGATAGGTAGTAATTAATTCGTTAATTAAAATAATATATCTAACTTTTAGCTTACATATGTTCTGTTCATTTTGAAAGCGTTTATTTTGCTTAGCCTACACTTATAGGGAAGTTATTAAATTACACATCAAAAACTAAGAGAGGTCTTAAACAGGATGCCGTACCTACGTTAAATATGCCTGGGAAGGAAAAATAAAGGTAATTTAGAAAGGTCGTCTCGTATGGTAAAACGAAGAAAAAATAGTGATACATAGTTTCAAATAGCGCTATGAGGGATTTGGACATGGACAGTTATAGTTTGGACGTGCCAACTGAAAACGATGTGGGAAAAAGCAATGACCTATTGGATATGCCAAAAGACCACCTACAGCTACACTAGAAGACTGAAAGCAAAGAAAATATCACCCAGCAGTCTTTAAACTACATGGCGTACAAGTTGAAGCATAAATATAACTTAAACATTTTAGCTTCTACTTTGTGAAAATAATAACTAATAACATAAAAAAGACTGTCGATTTATTTCAATTGTATACTTTAGAATCTCAGCACGCAGAGTGTTGTCAAAGCAACTGAATTTACTAGTGGTATAATTGGATTAACAATTATTTCGCCACATGAAAAACATCTTATCACATAGAGAAAACATTTTTACCACTTGTCAAATCAAAAGTTGTTTCTAAATTTCATAGATTTTAAATAATGCAATTCTTGTCGTGAAACCAATATATTTTAAATGAGCGCTATGTCTGAGACTCTACGCAAGCTACGTCACAGCCCGGCAGCGGTGCGCAATACTATACCGTATCTCCTTGTACCGTGGTGACAACCACAAAAAAGTTATCTGCACAACTCTCAGACGCAATGTTACCAGTATAAATTGCAGCTCGAATTGTGCCGATGACAAGGAACGATGCTACAATAAAAATTATCATTTTCTCTTATTTAATAGTTACCTGGTTTAAGTAAACAAGATTTGGAAGTGAAGCTTCTTTAGCGAGTGTAGCCAGAAAAAATTAAACGCTAATCAGAGTGAAACGCCTCTTTAATTAAGCATGTTCCAGTATAGCTAGCGGGTTAAAATTTTCAGGACATGTAGCTGGAGTAAAATGACGATTCTGGACGAAAATGTTTTTTCTCGATATCTCTGCAGCGGAGCCTTGAATCGAACATCGGACAAGCGCGGTCATCACTCGAGGGAGGGGAATTATAGCACCCATCTCCCCCACCTCCCCAGATACCCAATAATTTTGAAGAAAATGGGGAAAATTTAAAAAAAAACGTAAAAAATTGTTCGGAAAGTGAATAAAAGTATTATAAAACGAAATAAGAAAAAACAAATTAATGAAAAACAAGTTACAAAACGCGGTTTTTGGCGGAGGAGAAGGAGAACATCTACGTGGGCGTGGTTGGCAAAAATGGGAAGAAAAAAAAAAAGGTTTACGAAAAAAAGCAAGTTTTTGAAAAATTGAAGAAAACGTGAAACATGTACCTAATAGTGTTTAAAAAAACAGGTTTTTTTTGAAATCGAATAAAAAACAGGAAATAAATTTGTTTTTTTCCGAAAAAAACGACTAATTTGGAAAAATTATTTTTTTTTTAAGTTTTTTGCTATTGTTTTAGCTACAAAATAAAACAACTTATTTACATAATTTCAAGTGATTATTTTTTAAAATGTTTTTCTCCGGAAAAACCGATTAATTTGTATTTTTTTTTTATTTTTTAGTGTTTTGTTAGCTACAAAATAAAACAACTTATTTACGTAATTTCCAATGATTATTTCTTTAAAATGTTTGAAACAATCTGTATTAAAAAATTTTATTGGCTTTCAAAACCTACCACATCACCAATATTATGCGACAATACTTTTCAGTTACTTAGACAATATTTAAAACATTTGTTTAGTTAGTTTATTTTTTATGTTTGTTTATACGTTTAATATAGGCAAAAATATAATTGATGACTTTTATTTTTGATCTTGTGGAAAAAAAACCGGAAAAAATCGTTTTCTCTTCAGAGAGAAAAACTGGTTTATTTTCGGAGAAAAAACGGAAAAGTAACGTTTTTTTTCCGAGGTGATAAAACACAAGTACCTAATAAAAGTATTATAAAACAAAATAAGAAAAAAAAAATAAATAAAAAAACAAAACCAAAAGATTGTTCGGAAACGCAATAAAAATATTATAAAACCAAACAAGAAAAAAACATATAAAAATTAGAAAAATAAATGGTTTGGAAAGTTAATAAAAGCATTATAAAAGGAAATAAAGAAAAAATATTAAAAAAAATAGAGAAACGCGGTTTTCGGCCAAAAAGAAATTGCTAAAAAAGAAAAAAAATTTAAATTGTGGAAACCGGGAGCAGAAGTTGAGAAAAACAGCTTAGACAAAAAAAAACAATTCCTACTATCTCTTTTAGACGTTTAATTTCAGTTATGTGCTTATAAAGGTGAGGCACATAATTTTTTCTCTTTATGTACCTATTGCCTAAAATATATTATATTTTCATAAAAAATCTTAAAATATGGTATTTAGTACTTATTATGTAGGAAAAATAACAAGGTTCTATAAAAAACAAGATAGGGCCCTGGAGAGCCACATTCAATACTATACGTAACAAAATATATTGTTATAATGTAAAGGTTAAGAAATAAGTAGCTAGAAAGCATTTTTGGGTAAACTGATATTTTAATTTATTCGCAACATTAGCAAAACAAATTATTATAAGCCGACTTCCATTCCATTAATATCTGGAAGACGGTGTGACAAATGTAACCAATTGTACAAAACGTTAAAATATATTTCCTTGTACAAAGCGCGGTATTTGCATAATTCAATTATGTCCGTGTTTCTAAATATATTTCGTGTTGAGTCAATGCCGTGTCTTTGTACCATTTTCTCCCTTCGTAAGCCTTTTAATTATATTGTTTGAGTATGAATTATGAGCTAATAAGAATGCTAATAGGCTTAGCAATTCATATTTTAAGGCGATATTGCTTTTGCTTACCGTAATGGAAGTCGGTGAAAACGCGGAACAATATATAATATCTAATACGGTTGGGAAGATAATGTTAATATTAGGGAAATGGGAAACAATAGGGGATTGATAAAGAGAGAATTTCTAAAAATAATTATTTCGACCCACGCCGCTTATCTGTCTAAGAATTTCAGAACAAGACAATTAAATATTTATTTTATTGTCTTTTCTCACGGTAGATTAATTACTTTCCACAAACCACAAGTTTCTGTAATTTAATCAATATCATTACTTGAATTACTCTGTACAATTTGTGACCAAAGCAAACACTTACAAATTAAAAGATCGTTAAACACTATTTTTCTCTGTCACTTAAGCTAAAATTGTCTGCCAAAACCTAAGGTTGCCCAAGAAAAAAAATGATTAAGTAACAATATAATAATATCTGAGATCGACAGAGTTGATTGAGAAACGTTTCGACAGGTGCGCGATTTATCATCATCACCGCTAGATGATCTTAATACTCTAGGCTTCTATTTAATAAAGGATGCCGATCGAGTTCGCTTCATTTTATGTCAATTTTCCGGATGTTGTTAATTGCCCTTGATGTGACTGACTTTTTATTAAAGAACTTAGTAAATTCATTAAATCGAAAGTCGTTTATTTCCTTGACTCTTGACAAAAGTTTCGCTACATGGGCCAATATGACGGAGAATTGGTTTTGGATATGAAGAGGATGTAGGGTAGCTATTCACTTATCACTAATAAACCTGAGATTTTAAATTGTATAGAAAATTGAAATTCACATATTTTGAATACGATGAAGATACAGCGGTCTTGTAACATATAATTGTTATTTCATACTGTACTTTAATGTGCCATTTTCCGATTTTATTACAATAAAAAACAATTTATAAATATTACAATAAACTTACTTATACATGTTAAATGTAATACTCCAGTTTGACTTATTTGAAATATTTACAGATACAACTTGGGATTTATCTTTATTAACCAAAGATGATGAAACTTGATTCTGGTGGTGAACAACTTGGACAAATGTTTCGCCGCCTTGGATCATTCAAGCCACTTTTGTTTTACTTTCCAAGGATTCCTCCGCATATTTATTTGCCACAGAACTGCTTTTCCATCCACCGTGTCGCTTCAATATGTTAACATCGGCTCCAGCGTTTGCTAAGAACGTTGCCGACGTTCTTCGAAATCAATTCCCTTTATACCTCTCAGGATGCTCTAATTTTAAAAACTCGGCAATTTTCCTAGGTGCTCCTCCTATGGAATGGATGCCCACTCCTTGACTTACACATCTACCTTGTCTATACCCAATGAAAAATGCCTTTTCTGGGATAAAAATTCAATGAACTCACTGCGTCCAAGAAGTAAGCCAACATTGTATTTTTATTTAGACTTATCTCCACATTATAAGTTTTGCGCCATTCACAGAATATCCCGTATTCCTTTTGATATCATCCGGAAGACTTGGCCGGGATAAGTTTCGCCGTCGCTTCAGAACTTTTTTTCAAAATCTCTGCATCCATTTTATTCGACATATTTCAAAACCACAGATTCAAAAGGATGCTGAACTGACAGACAAGACAATCAATAAAAAAAACTCTTTGTTACTGTTAACAGCCGATTCAAAGCATACTAGATTATCACCCTATATTACAGGTGCTATATTTTATAGTTTGTATTGACAATACTGATACCATCATGTACTGACACATTACTGACACCTTCAAACTACCTGAATATACAGTTCAATTTTTGTACCAAAAATTTTAAAAATATATTGAACAGTATGAAATAAAACATTGTACGATACACGGCCGTGAAATGTCATTGAAGTACTTGTCTAGAAATTAATTATTAATTGAACATCTACACTCGTATTTTAATAAGCCATTTCCCGGCCTTGTAACGTAAATTACTATTAGAAAAGCTAACAACCTAATTTAAGATTAAATTTAATAAAATTGTTTTATTACTAATTTTGCTTTTTGTTATTGTTTTACACGAAATATTTTGACGCATATAATTCTCTAACAAATATATAATTAAACATTATTTCAAGAACATCAAAACATTCGATAATAAAAGATATAGGCCAATTGACCAGCGTCTGCGAAACGATTCCAAAACCCTTAGCGCCTATATGTAGCAGGTGTGCTCCAAAGGAGAATAAAGACTCCCGTTCAGATTGATACGATTATGTCGGTACAATGACTTCAAAAGCAATCGATGTAGATTTGAATTTTAAATATAACACGTCTTGATATCCCGAAATGACTTTTTTGAACACCCGGATCGGATTCTAACAAGTTGAAATTCGCCACAAATCGTAGTCACGTTGACAAGCGGCTTTAGCCGAAGTTTAGACGACAGAGTACGGTTATTCTATCGAAAAGGTATATTTTCGTGGAATAATCTATTCGATTTATGCCGTTTAGCGCTTTTACATTTCTAAAGATTAGATGACTAGAGAGAAAGATGCATATCGATGATGATCTGACAATCTGCGTGAATGCCGATTTTACAGAGTGGACAAAAATATTATTAGTTAAATAAATGTACAACTTAAATGTCAAATTTTTATAAAGACACAGCAAATACTAAAATGAAATGTAAAGTACTTATATTTTTTATAATACAATAAAAAATAAGACACACATTATATCAAAAATGTGTCATTTCTCATAACTTATTTTGAACAGTATACAAAAAAATGCAAGCCGTGTAAGAACTATAGAGTTGAAATTGTAGGCTTTTGGTAAGACGTCATAATCTTGTAATTCTGTTGAACTAATGAAAACTGTGTGAAATGAAAAATTTTAAAATATCTCATTGCATTTCTTAATTTATAAATGTTCCCGCGAAATTTAGACAAATCATTTCGCACTAACTGCTCATTTTTAACATGTTGACCTTTTTCGATTTAGAAAAAGCGCAAATAAATGATGGCAGTATCATCTACTATAGCTGTGATTCTGATGAAGCTCTAAGTGCACTGACTGAAAGTGAATATTTCCACACTGACGAAACTCAACCAAACATGAGTTAAAGCTGATGAAAGTTGGCGAACATGGCGAGGAAAACGAAAATAGCAGATTACTTAAACCATAAAATAAGAGATGAAATCTATAGTATGCATTCTAAAAACAATATATACAGATAATAATAATAAAAAAAGTCTAATCATATGTTGGCGTATTTCCAAGAAGAGAAGGAAATGAAGAGTTCAATATTATTGAATTTATATTCGATGTTAAGAACCGAATGGTCCCTAACAAGAAATATTGACATTAAGAAATAAGCAAATTTACTAGAAATTTTAAAACGTGATTTTGAAGGTCACGAGCCTAAAAAAGCATGTTTTACGTGAATCAAATTTTCTGAGAGATACTAGCGATGCGCAACAT
The DNA here is from genome assembly GCA_016904865.1 of Pissodes strobi. Taxonomy (NCBI): domain Eukaryota; kingdom Metazoa; phylum Arthropoda; class Insecta; order Coleoptera; family Curculionidae; genus Pissodes; species Pissodes strobi. The sequence goes on along the minus strand of MU182961.1, from coordinate 129,405 downwards.
TTAATAAACAATATAGGTTACGTAATTATTATTTGGCATCATCGCTACATCTTTTTCTACAATCCGCCTAGTTGTTTTTAATAAGGTCCATGCGCTACTATTATTTTTTCTTTTATGTCAGATAGCATTAAATGTTGGAGTCGCTGGCGCTTGCCAAAAAAGAGAACTAACTTTTCCCGACCACGTAGAAAATGTGGTATTTCAAGGTCAGTTCGTTAAGGTGACCATTCCCAATTCAAAGACGAAAGTATGACGAGAATTTTCTGTAACCAAAGATATTTAACCTAGAAGAGAGGGGAGAAATGATTGTTTGTTTGCACCCAATGTGGAGTCCCAACTCTAGGGTCGATAGACGTAGCGTTGCCAAATTTAAAGTTTATCAGTTACTGCAGCAAACGATCCTGGAAATAGCAAATAAACTAGTAAAAAAGAGACACCAGACCTATTTGATTGATTTGTTTTTTCGATGCTGCCACCATAATCACATACTTTTTTAGTAACGGGTTATAACACTAAATAGCTTTTTTTGCCCTTTTTTAATCCATCAAAAACCGGTTCTGAAGTTCCTACATGCCAATCTGACAATGCCGTTTCCCTTGGTTCCGCCTTGTTTTACGCGCAAAATATTTATAGTATTCGCGTAGTAAAGTAGTGCACTAATAGAATGCAAGCATTGAAGGTCGACGACACCAAAGACAGTAAATAAAATACAGTAGTACAGTGGCGGGGATAATATATTATGAGACATTTAATAAATGTCTTGGTATATTGGTATATTATATACCCAATATATAACTTTCGGTGTTTAAAATAAATCATACATATATTTTTAAGTAGGTCTGATTGTTTATTAAATTTATACAATAGCTTAATAAAACTTACAAAATTTACTAGTTTAGCAAATCTAAATGAACCAGTTAAAGACAATTTGATTTATCTGTGCTAAATAATCTTATGTTCTAAAATTACTAAAAAATACTCTAGATTTGATACTTTTGTTCTTGATAAACCAGTTTATTTAGCAGGTTTTTTCGTCAGTGTAGTAGTTTTCATAATGAAACGAAAATATATCTTTAATAAGTATTTAATAGAAAAAAATAGTTATTAACTACTTTTCGAATACATGTAATCATTAACCAATTATTTGTCATATTTATATGTTTTTAAGTTAAAGTTGTATGTTTCAGTTCTTTTTTATTTATTCCAAACATAATGAAAACTAATTTATTTTTAGGCTAGCAGTAAGATTATTTAATTTTTTTTTTAACTATTGACCCTATGGGTCACAAATCGATTAAATCGGGATAAAATTGTGTATTTTTGGTGTCTCAGAAGTCCAGTCTTTAAATTTAAAATTATTCAGGAAATAAGTTTTGGAAGTTTTATTTACATCTTTGCTGCTTAATAGTATATTATGCAACGACCGCTTATTTGCTTGCAGAAAAACAAATAAGTATTTTTTTTACGACCGTGCGTTTTTACCCACATTCCCGCATACACTTCAATTTTGAAAGTGTCACTTTCCCGCTCTAGTGCGGGAAAATAAAAATGTCAGTTTTTTTTTATCAATTGCGAATTGCAAAATGTCAGTTTTTTGATCAATTACATTTCATTGATTTTTTGATCAATTCGCGTAACAATTAAACTGTGCTGTGTCAGATGGTTCAGCATGGTAACCAAACATTTGCTATGACAACCAAGGTATGTCATCAATATGTTACAGTTTTAAGTCGAAGCGTCGTCGAAGTGACAGATTATGAATCTTTTAAGCTGTTTTTAATAAATTCGTCGGACGAACATCTCCTAGAAGCTATTTTGAAGCCCGCAGATGAGGTCAATTCGGGCCTATTACCTAGCAAATCAAAAGGAAGACATGAACATATATAACTAATTTTTAAGCTGGTGTAAGGATAAAGCAGTGAATAGCTTTAGAAAAGAGGTTTTTTGGCGTATTTTTCCGACCTGAGTAAGGTGCTGAAATCCAATATCCTATGGTCGCGTTACTTGATGGTGAAATGTTTAGTTAAAATAAAACAAATCCTGGATATAAGCAAGTTTCATAAGTTGACAGCGTTCATAAAAAGCAAAATATTGGTTTTCGAGCACATAAAGCGCGAGTTTTAATCAAAGAAGACATATCCAAGTTTATTCTAGCCCCCGATGAGATCTATCTTATGATTAGAGTAAGTATCATTTTTGCTTTAGCTGGTGCTCTTCGCAGAGCGGAGCTTATGAAAATCACGCTTGACGATATTCAAGATAAAGGAAACCTGATTATTGTAAAAATTTCCAATTCAAAAAACCATACTTCAAGATCCTTTGTTGTATCTGAAGACATAAATAATGGAACCTTTTTGAAGCTCTATAAAAACTATGCAAATTTACGGCCTCCTACCACCACGCACCGTCCTTTTTCTAGCAATAATTATAAAAAATTAAAATGTTTTCTTTAGTGCGTGCGTGGACGTGAACACATTTGGTGAGATGCCGGCAGAGATCGCTACCTATTTACATCTACCTAACCCAGAACGTTACATAGGTCACAGTTTCAAACGTTCCTCGGCAACGTTTCTATCAGATTCAAGTGAAGGGATAACCAAAATAAAACGTCCTGGAGGCTATAAATCAACTGCTGTTGCTGAGTGTTACCTGGAGCACTCAGAAGAACAAAATAAAATCAACTCAAATAAAATTCTTTCATCAACTAAAAACTTGGAACTGATGCCGTCTCCATCATCATCATCCTCATGCGCTTTGCAATCTACAAGTGATACTTTGAGCAGGCAGTTACCATCAACTAACTACCCTGGACCGGCTATTCTAACTCATTTGCAAAATGCAACAAATTGTGTTTTTAAAATTAGTGTTCATAATAATTAGTAATAATTCACCTTGGGATTCGTTAATTTAGTTTAACTTAACTTAATTTGTCTGTGTAAATCCACCTTCAATCTTTTCGATTTATGAGTTAATAATAATAAAGCACTATTCTGAATATCAACATAATTTACCTTGACCTTTTAATATATTTTTTAAATTTGCATGGGGTCGTAGAAAAATAATGTTCCCAACTCATGCAAAGTTCCTTTCCCGCACTCAACTGCTTATCCGAACTGCGCGCGGGAAAGTATCACTTTCCACAGGAAAATAATTATTCCACAAGCTCCTTTTAAAATTTTATTTCCAGCTCATGTAAAAAATGACTTTTCCGCACTCGACTACATGCCTGAACTCCGCTATGCGGAAAATTATCACTTTCCGCATTCATTAGCAAAATAAGTTTTGTGTTAATTAACCTCCAGAACCCATATCTAGCTACCGCCGACTTTGATAATCCCACACACTACAAATAAAACATACATTTATTTTAAATAATGCACCCGAAATTAATACCATCATTTAAAAGTATACATTTACTTCATTAACATTATTATTATGATGAACTCACAATTTTAAAGTCTACGCCTATGGAGTGTCCTCGCTTTCGCACAAGCTGATAACACTACATTTAGTAGTGGAAGACGGGTCTTGTTCACGACGAGGATTTGGCAGGGATAAAGTTTTGTTCGTAATTCATAAAAATATAAGGAGGCGAAGCATGCGTTTTGTTGATGTTGGATGCAATTTTTCGGATTTTTATGAATGAGTTGTCGAATCTCTTTAGGTTAAATTTCTTTCGACGTCTCTGTAGAGCAAAGAAAGTAAATCTTTCCGGTGCGCCCGCACGGGAAATGTATTCCAGTGCGGGTATACTGAAGATAGTGTTTCCCGTTCCTTGATTTCAAATGGAAAATGTTTCAGTGCAGACGCACGGAAAAAAGTTTTTCCTGTTCTCTAATGTCATGTCAAAAATTTTAAAAACAAATGTTGTTTATGATCTGATTTCAATTTCAGAGAGTTATTATAAGGGACATCGTTCAATACAAGCCCAGAAACAGCTTTTCCCTCACTTGTACGACGTCGGATTTTCGACTACGCCTCACACCAGGAACTGTCGTGCGTGCACCGAAAAATTCTAGTTCTCGAACTGGTAATGAAATAGTATATGACATTCTGACAGACAAACCTTTATGCAACACAATTTCTTGTAGAGAGCAAAGATGTTTCCAGTAGTACTCGAGCTCAATCATGGGAACCAACAACTAGAAAATAAATTGCACATTTCTTGGATCTACTAGGATATATGGGAATGGTGAGAATGAACAATATTTGAGATTATTGGTCTACAAAATGGCTCTTCAAAAATGATGTTGCTCATAACATCATGACCCGTAACAGATTTGAGTTATTGCTCAAAATGATACATTTCTCAAATAACACACAGTACCCACAGGGAGACAGACTATGTAAACTTCCACCACTTATTGACAAAATTATCAAAAACTACCAGACTATGTATACACCAGGAAAGATATTTTGTATTGATGAAACCGTGATACCTTTTCAATGTAGATTATTTTCAAGCAATATAATTCACTAAGAATCATGAATATGGCGTCTAGGTGTTCAAGTTGTGCTGCGATTGTGGCTACACCACGAATTAATCCATATATGCAGGAAAAGGGAAAGGAGCTGGATTGCAATCCAACAATATTGTTCTCAATTTGGCAAAAGATCTTTTACAGAGTGGCAGAGTCTGTGTTACTGATAAATGATATACAAGCTTACAGCTCGCTCATATACTTCTAGGTAATAAACACACTGTCTAGGAACTTTGCGGAATAATCGTAAATGAAACTCGAATGAAGTTATTAAAAAAACTCAAAAAGAGTGAGGTTATCGCTCAAGAGAATGAAAAACGAGTATGTATCCTAAAATGGCGTAACCGAAGGGATGTGTTGATGATATCCACGTATCATACTGTTGAGACGCAGACTCAGCGTCGCGTCCGTCGTCATGTAGAACAGGCTCAATAGCCAAAATCCATAATTGACTATAATTTCGGTAAGAGTTCGATAGATCTATCCGACCAAATGTCGAGCTATAGCACAGCACTACGACCCAGTATTCGTTGGTACAAAAAAGTCGCAATAGAACTATTGGTGGTTACTTCAGTTGTCAAAGCTCACTTTATCTCCATATATTACAGGCTTTTGATATTCAATTATTATAGGGGTATTACTGAAGTTTGAAAACTTAGTTCATAAGCCCGAAAAATTGAATTGCAAGGCACGAGAAAATAGGAAATATTGTAAAGGGTGCTACAAATAAGAACAGGATGGTATGGCTATACAGGAACAAATTGAAAAAATATATATAACATACTGCATTCAGTGCGAAAGAAATCCTAGGTTCTGCCTTGAACGTTTCAACCAATTTCACCGAAAACCCTAATTGGGCAGAACTGTCTAATATTTTGACGATGAATTATATTTTAAGTTCAAGCTTTTTTTTTCGTATATAAATAAGCAAATTTTTAATTTTTAGGCTTGTTCAATCATGTTTTTACTCTGTAACTCAACTGTTTATGATTTTTGAACATATAAATTAATAATAAACAATATCTCACTCGAGAGTTTAACTACAAAAAGCATGATATCAACGTTTTTTAATACAGGGCCATGGCGCACATAATACCATGTTAAACTGCATGAAAGTGTGTCCTCTTGGTCAAGCAGATCGATATAGGTTATAAAGTCAGGTGGACACCGGTGTCCGCTTTGGCCCAGACAGCTCTCAGGGAGTTGGACACCGGTGTCCGCCATGGCGTTTAACCTGCTAATATAATATAATTAATAAATAAAATGCATTGTATTCAACTAAACCTTTAAAGTATTCACAACTACTTTATACACAATCACCCCATTTTATAAGAGATACATTTTTAAATTATTCAGCTAACGTTGGAAATACTATTTGAGCCCCAGCATAGTATTTATAATACCTATTTATGAAGAATTGCATATTTTACGAAGTTTAAAAAAAGATTATAGCAAATGCCTGAAGTATAATTGTTTACTCCTTGCAAAAGAACATTAAACACAAAGGGTAGATTTTCAAAGACATCTCTCAAAATAGGGCAGGTGTTAAAAGTCAAATCTAGGATATAATTGCGGTCTTAAAGATTTACTAATTAATCTAAGTTATTTCAAAGTTGATTGTTTACAAGAACTTGAAAATCAAGTGTTTTACTGTGCGAGTATAAATGAAGGCATCTGCGGCATAGTTTATTGACTTTTTGAACGCCCATGCTATTTCGGATTGTTTAACGTGCGTGGTTTTAGAATTTTAGAACGGTAAGTTAAGTTTACTGGTTACTAAGCAAAAACGCGACGGTAAGTAATTTACTTACCGTTCAGCTGAACGGTAAGTAAAATATATATAATTTGTCGACAATTTTTACCATTTTCAAGATATTTGCTTTGTCAATGTCTTTGTGTTCATAATGGGCGTACAGAAAATAGTATAAGCATCGCGAACAGTAAGGAGTTTACGAATTTCCTCCAATATTCGCTTCGCTCAGTCGCCAAACATTGTCGTCGATCGGTAAACTGTCCTTACTGTTC
>MU182961.1:64501-102899 GCA_016904865.1 Pissodes strobi | reverse complement strand
CTACTGTATCCTCAAAAGGATTTAAAAATTTAATAGCAGTTCAGTCTATTTTATAATACTAAATTATGCACTAAAAAAAGAATGGAAATAAATGAAACAAATGAAATACAAACAAAAGCAACATGGGTTACTCAAAAACAGGTGATGCGTAATCAACGAATAATTAACATAATATTTTTTAACTTTTTGTTAATCGCAAAATATGACATGGAAAACAGATCAATTGTCTCTGAGTAAGCATATTGTAAGTCTACATAGAGTGGAGTTTTGTGAGCAATATGTATTTCTGAATAGAACAAAAAACAGCTCAAGAGATCTAAGATTTCTTTGAGGGACATTCAAACCTACATTTTGAAGGATGTCGCAGATTCAATGTGCCAATTAACAGTTTTATACAGAAACAGAAGAAGGTAACGTAGTGCGGGCTTCATATCACAAATGACAACTTACTTAGTACAAATGCATTGTATAAACAAATAATGGATTTGGTTTGACTAAAACACCTCGATTGCCTAATATTTTCTATATAAACTGTATTGAGTCGGCCTTGGTGGAAATTCATAATAACTTTATGTAGAATCACTAATAAAATTAGTTTCCATTGTATATTTTATTACACTTAGCATGCTTCGCTAGCACTGTAGCTTCGTCAGAATTATTATTGAAAATGTAAATAATAGAAAAACACTGCTAATTATATTATTTACCATTTTCAATAATACTTCTGACGAAGCTACAGTGTTAGCGAAACATGATAAGTTTTTAATAAAATATACAGTGGAAACTAAGTAAAAAGTTATTTACTAATCATTCTACATTAGTCCCAATATGTACATCAAACAGTAATTTGGAATCAAATGTAATACCCAAATCCTTAATGGAATTTAAATTATTAAAGGTTCAATACGGGAAAAAATGATAATTAAGTATCGGCCCGCAAAAGTTATTTTACGTAAAATTTAGAATATGCAAAAATCGGTTAGGCTTAGGTATACGACATTATGCATTAAATGTATCTTTTAGGGCATTTATGGGCGATGGCTTTATCCTAATGCTTATAATCTGCGACCACATACACTAAAGCGTGTTACACAATACCACTCGGAAGTTGGCACTAAGAAAATTAACTGGCCTAATCTCAACTCCATATATAGAGCATACGTGGGACATGCTTGCTAGGCTACTCAGAGATCGTGAAATAACTCTAATTATGGTAAATGAGCTTCCTTTAGCCCTTCAAGGGGAATGGCAAGATATTCCGCAAGATGTTCTTCATAAATTTATTGATAGTATAAACCGATGTATGCGAGCAAGTATAAGAGCTAGAGGTGGCGATACAGAATAATATGCTAAATGACGTTGTAAAAAGTATGTCTCTCTAAGTTAGTTAAGTTTCAGTTGAAATGGTTGGCATAAAAGAATTTTCTTATTTTTTTCTTTCTATATAAGTTGCAATAATTGCTTATTAAAAATAAACAAAACATTGTTGCCTTTTCCTTGTTAGACTCATAAACTAAGCTGTCAAGCTGACATTAGCCACCTCGCAAAGAATAATATTTCTTCAAGTAAACTATTAGTGACAAGTTCTTTTGCTCTTAAAAATTAACCAATACAAATTAAGACACGCATAAGAGAAGGAAATGTAGGAAAGGAAATACGAAAATATTCCATAGATTATTTTAAAATTAAGATTATATAACACATTTTCAACTTTCAACTAACCCTGTATAATGACTAAGACGTCAGCTTTTTACAAAAAAGAGGATATGCCAGTTGAAATTAGTAATTTTAACAACAGTTGGCAAAAAAGTTTTGTAAATTGGACGAAAAATAAAAAAATATGCGGCTTCAAATTTTAACAAATATTAACTTGTTGCGTTTTTTTTACGACTGAGTCTGTTTTGCCAGAATTATCGCTAACCCCGAAGCGCCCATTCGAACAAAATTCCACAAAACACGGAAAATGTATTTGAACGTTGTCATTGTTTCCTGTCTCATTGTAATGGCAGGTTTCATACGTTCATATACCTCTGTTTTCCACCCGAATATCCAGAAATATGAAAATTCTTTTATTCCGCTCGTGCAGCTCATAATGTATAATATACGCCGCTAGTAAAGACAAGTCAATGCATATTGTTCAAATAAATAGGATTTTTGTCAATAATTTTTAATTGGAATATACTGGGTGATATTAAATGCCCATATTAAATTTCAAGACGACTTGCTTGAATAGATTTTAGGGAAAAGCTTACATAAAATTGATGTGGAATTTCCTTCCTAAAAACCCATATATCAACTTAAACAGTAATAGATTTAGTGACCATCGATACCAAATAGAGATTAATTAATTAACAGTGCCTTTGATTTACATCTACCCATGGCTTGTTTGAGGATCGATTTCGTAACGTTTTCCAGGAAATCACTGTTTCCTCAAAAACGGCCCATCAAAAGAGAAAGCTTTTTCTCAAAGTCTTTAAAAACATATTTCAGCTTGAGGACGCTTCTGTAATAATTAGAATTTTTTAGTTCCTCACAAATTTTATAGTCATGTCCGGCAACCGCCATAGTGGTGACGCAATAAGTATACTTGGTGTTCGGGAGGGTCTGGTCTTTGTCCACAAGATTGACGTCCAGCGTCAAGTTATTGAAACAGGGTACGTTAACTTCTGCTTGAAGTTTGTCTTTCTAGGTAGAGTTTTGACATGAAGGGTCGTTTGCATCGACGCACAGCACCGTCGTGTTCACGCATAAGGCAGCGTTGCCGCCTTGGTCGCACGACGTTGCCTGGATCATAGTGGTGACGCAGAGGACTGTGCCGTTTTGAGTGCAAACCTGTAAATATCATTATCAGCTAGACACATAATAGATATATATATCACCAACGTACCGATTGTGTTCCTTGTCCACACATCTGGTTGACGTTGCTGTCGCACAGCATCAGAACATTCGAAGGCAACTTAATTTCCTCGCCTGTCTTATTGGGTTTCTGATTGTAATAATTAACAATGGTGTAAGGGCGTTTCTGTCCCAAGCCATGGCTTATTAGACTTGATGCCCTAAAAAAAAAGATCTATATAAATTGTCTTCCATACGAGACAAAGCGTTTCCTCCTCAGGGCGAATAAAGTCAAAAGTAAAAAGTTAGTCTGTGAAGCATTGATTCATACTATATGTAAATCGTTGCTCTTAACTCACTTGTAGCCAAGCATCCCAGCTACAACGGTGCCAATCGTACTGGTACTAAAGAAGCTCTTCTTTTGCATAGGGTAGCTGCCTCCTCCAAATCCTGGTAAACCAAAACCGCCTCCTCCAAATCCAGGCGACCCAAAACCTCCTCCAACGTCCCCGCCTGAGCCATATCCTAGTTAAAGTCAAACAAACAATGATCTAGTTGGGTTTTACTTTAAAATTATTTCAAATAATCGTTAAATGATATCAATAAATATCTCCATATAACCACCACCTCCCATGCCTCCCTAACCCGGATTATAACCGCCAACGGATTGCTGCGGATGATACCCTCCATATAAACCATAGCCACCGGCCACCGGTTGTTGATAGCCATGACCGAATCCACCATAACCAGGACTACCATATCCTGGTGCTAAAAAATTCGTCTAAATTATTTTTGCCAACTACGCATAAACATCATAAATGCAAACCACGAAACATATACTAACCCTGTCCTGAATAAGACGGCGGTGTTCCCCAAGTAGGCTGTCCGTTGTACCACGGAAGAGCTGCGTTTTGGCGTGGATAGGCAGGCGGAGCGCCGCGCGCCATGTGATTGGCATCCCGATTTCCAATCTAAAAAATCATTCATGCATTTGCTTCACGCTAAGATTGCCTCTGATGATGAGTATAGCTATTCATTTTATTTATATACCCTCTAAGGATCTTTGACTTGTCGCCACTTTTTGCAAGTGATGTAAAATACAATACCTACCGGAATTCGCACTTGGAGCATTGTTTTGACCGCCAACATTCCGGCCAGGCTGTGGAGGCTGCGGCTGATTTGGACTGGATTGCTGAACTTTGGACGCGTCTTTCTTTATGAGGCCTTCATCCTGAAATAAAGAAATTGCACAGTTTTAAAGGAAACTTGAAATCAACATCAAGGTATAAATGATTCAAGTGGTTCGAGTCTACACCTCCAAATCGTGCATAAATTATATCTTACACGTTTAGCTCCTTGAGATTGATATCCAGAAGTCCAACCCTTCGACTGGGAGGGATTGTTGACAGAATTTTGCTGTGAATTCGTCTTTGAGTTTGGAGTGTTCCAAGCTGGATTTCTTTGTACATTTGCATTCGACGTGGGCAGACATGAACCGTTCTTCTTGGCATAGTTGTTATTGCCTTGCTGTCCACGAATATTCCAGCCTATTGCAGATTTTTGTTGATTCGGGGCTATCTACTGATACTGTGCCGATGCCGTCTGCTTTCTTATGTATTGGGACTCGACCTAGATAAAATGAATGATGAAAACGGATTTATCGCCATATTATATGCTTTATGAACGTGAAGTTTGTAGCATTAGTATACAGGCTGTGGAGGCTGCGGCTGATTTGGACTGATTGCTGAACTTTGGACGCGTCTTTTTTTATGAGGCCTTCATCCTGAAATAAAGAAATTGCACAGTTTTAAAGGAAACTTGAAATTCTTGGCGAAGTTTGTAGCATTAGTATACACTAAAATGTGTCAATTATATTATATTATACTAGTCTCAGTATATTGTATATTATAATCAAATCAAATCAAATCAAACAAGTTTATTGGTATTAATATGCAGAAATGCATTTATACACGTCATGTAACCTAAACCTAAAATTACCCTAGACTATAGTAACTCAGGTTAATAAAGCAACCTAAGTTAAGTTTAAAAAAAACTATGACTACACAAAATACAGTTTTAAAAATAAATACACATTAATCACATATAAATAAACCAATATACAATCTTAAAATTTGAACGCATACTCGATTAAAATACATAATACAATTATTACAAGCTCAAAACAACACATCATAGCTCAACACAACATGACATCACAAAGTCAAGCTGGCCAGAGAACCCGTGTTGCAACTCAATTACTCCTCAAAGGAATAGAAGGCCCTACTCTTTTAAACTTGTCAAAATTGAGGGACGTAACATTGAGGAGAAGGATGTTAAAAAACTTCACACCAAAGAAATTTGTGCCACTTCTAGCTCTGTCAAGCCTGAGATACCCCGGAACCAGGTTTTCATTATTTCGGGTTTGGTAGGAAAGAGATTAATGTTTTTCCTAACATATAGTAAACACTCCAAAAGAAAGACACAGGGAAGAGTCAATAATCCCAGCCCAACAAACACCCGATGGCAGTCCTCCCGGTACCCCAGGCCTCCCAGCATTCTCACACATCTACGCTGAAGACGAAAGATTACATGTGCATGGGCTGAGTGGCCCCAGACTAGAATCGTATAGCTCATCTTTGAGGCAAAAAAGCTATGGTAGGCTGCTAGTAGAGAGTCTAAAGAAACACAACTTGACAGGTTCCTGATAAGGTAAGTAGACTTAGCCAACTTCTTACTCAGCTTCAGCACATGAGAGTTCCAAACCAAAGAATAATTAAGGTTCACACGCAAAAAACAAACCTCCCGCTGACCGTCAGCCAGAATCACATGGTCACTCTCTCCAACCCGAAGGCTGAAATTGATTGATTGACGATGTATTGAGACAAAGTTTGTTTGATAAAAACCACCGTTTCACATTCTACTGTACCTGAGTAATGCCAGAATTCAGAAGAAGAAGGTCTGCGAATGGTTTTATGTTTTATAATCACCTAACCAGCAGCACAGATACTACTGATGAAAATGTGCAAAAACAAAAATAACATAATTATGTGCTTTTCTCTATCAGGAAATGTTACAATTGCATAACTCTGAGTTATACAAACACACTATTTCTATTTTTTCTTCTTTTTTCTGTGTAGGTGGTGTCCCTTTGATGGTCGATCAATCTGTTGTTTTTGTTTAGTGCTTGTGATTACCATTACAATTTTAACTATTTTATTTATTTTTTTGAATATTCTAATGAGTTTGATTCAATTTGTTGGTTTATAGGCAACAGTTCCTTAATTCTCGTTTAAATTTAAATCCAATTTTAATTATCTAGTTTCCTGTTGAAGAACGGAACTGCAGAATTCTGGAAGCTCTTCTGGTATTCGTTATTAAAGTTTAACTATTTTCGCATCCTAGTCTGCAAAGTTCGTATTTAGTTTACAATCAGTATTTTAGAGGAATCTATTCCGAAATTCCAAATTTTTAATTTTGTTTATATATGAAGACTGAAGACGACGTTTGTCATTATCAACATATCAACCTGACGCTTGGCGTATCTTGGTGTGCGTTAAGAGGTAGCCAACGAGAGGTATAGAACGCAGCATGGCCGCCGCGTTGCTTTAATTTGTTGATTGTTGTGAAAATGACGTCACGCAATTTCTAGGATATAGTGCTAGATGCATTTACATTAAATTTTGACTAATAAATGCCGCATTGATTAAACGTGTGAATCTCAATCTTAAGCAAAACTGATATTTAATCCACAGAATTTCGTTTTAGGCAGATGCAAGTAGGAATAAATTTGTTTTTAGCGATTTTTTAGTCTGTTTATATTTGTTTTTTTTTTCTATATTATAATTATATGGCCATGTATGCTGAATTACTGTTGTTATGACTCATCTTATTATTCATATTAATGTATTAGTCATATGCAAGCTCAGCAAAATCTGGAACATTATATATACGTAGCATGCCTAATATAGGTTAGTCATTAAGAAAGCTTTGTACTGAACACTTATAACTCGAAATAAAACTTTTTAAAAACAATCGTTTTCGAAAAGTAAATAAAATTGTCGCAGTCGGTAGGATCCTTTCGGAGTGCGTTTATCCGATTCAATAAAAAATCTCGGAATACAGCGCGATACCCTGTACGAGATTTATTAAAGTGATCAAAAGTGCACTACCTTTTGTTTCAACAATTAAGAAAGGATCAAGAACATCATCGAGAATTCAGTCAAGCATCTTGTGACTCCTGATGCATCGCTTTATGTTACGCCACAACGATCGTCAGTAGGACAAATTGGCCTATGCTATTGTCCACTACAGGCAGCGAGTGACCCGAGCAGTGTATCTCCTCAGCTATCACATTGTCTGATACAGGAAGAAAACTGGAATCAAGCCTTGTCTTGTAAGTCATCTTGAATTCTTATAGTTGCACAATCCGTTAGTTAAGAATGAAATGAAAAAATTCTCCAAGAAGTTATTAGGAGATATTACTTATCCAAAGAGGAATTTTAAAGAAGAAGAACAAACTTCTCAACCTTCTACAAGTAACCAATCTAATTTAAGTATTGAAAAACTATATTCTGATATTTCTGAAAATCACCCATTATTAGCCTCTAATTTAGAATTAGATTTAAACATTGATAAATTATTTTTTGAAGATCCTCAGATAGATCAATCTATTAGAAGTAACCATACTGAAGATCAATCTATTAGAATAAGTATATATAATTGATTTACCATTAAGTATTGTAGTAATTTGATAGAAATGGCTGACGCTTTGAGATCTACCGTTACTCTATTGAAAACCTTTGATGGAACGCCATCACGTTTAGATTCTTTTATTAATCAAATAAACACCTTCCATACTAGATATTTCTCTAATGATGTATCGCAACAAGAATATGTTTTATTAGCTATAAAATCAAAAATTGTATGACCAGCTTTTTACTTACTCGCCCAGATTTATTAACCTGGGAAGAAATTAAAATAGCTTTACAACAAAAATTCAGTGATCCAATTACCAGAGCTAATTTACAACAACAATTAATATTCTTAACGAAAAAGAATGAATCTAATCAAGATTATATTCAAAAACTCAAAGCCTTAGTTACGCAAATAAATACTAAAATATATAATGAAGTTCACAATATCGAAGCTAGAGCTATATTAATCTCACAAAATGAGTTAACCGCTACTCAAAATCTCTTAGCTAATATTTCAAGTGAATTAAGAACACTATCAATAGTACAAAACCCGCAAAAATTAGACAATGCAATTGATATAATTACTAATTATGAAATATTAACAAGTCAAAGTTATTTTAAAAATAACTATTTACATAACCAAACTAAACAAAATTCTAGAATACCAAATCATTCACCAATTAATTTTCAAAGGTTACCAACTCATCAATCTTTTATGAACTTCTCTAGAATACCAAATATGACACCGCCCGGGAGATGCCCATATACTGGCCCAAATAATCGTCCATATAATGGCCCAAATAATGTCTCAAATAATGGTCGAAATAATGTGCCAAATAATGTGCAATATCAAGCACAATTACAAAAACCACCATTTAATCATAACCAAAGGCATATTTCTTCACAATTTACCTCTAATCAAACGAATAGGCAACAATACCCACAACCAATGTCTGGCGTAAGCACGATCCAGAAGAATTTAACCCAAATGAAACCCCAACAAAGACCATTTCAAAATCAATTCCAAACTTCAGGAAGACCTCATTATTCATTTCAAGAATTACCAATTCAATTCAATTCTACTGAGGAAGACGAAAATGAATGTAGTAACTATTACTATATAGATCCAGAACATCTTGAGGAACCAGAACTTTCTAAGGAAACATTAGTTGAACAATTGGAAAATTTTCAATTACAAGCCTCGGACGAGAAAAACCTTGCCTAAGCTTAAGTAGCTTTCAAATAAACCAACTACCCTATATCGAAGTACCTACTTATAATATTCGACTACTTATCGATACTGGTTCATGCATCTCTCCTTAAACCTTCATTAGCTAAAACCTTTTTCTCTGAATTAATTAAGCCGTATATAGGCACCCTTCAAACTTGTGCAGGATCGAAAAAAGCCACAAGTAAAGCAAGCATTCCCTTATTTTTATGCTACGGTATAACGGAACCAATAGAATTTATTCTCTATCCATTCCACGAATACTTTGATGGAATTTTAGGAATTAAAGACCTTTGCAAACTTAAATTAAATATTGACTTAAAAAATCAAAATCTCAAAAATCAGTATATGGAAATTCCTTTCCAATATAGACAAAATTTTGAGCAATATAAAATCGAAATACCCCCTAGAACTATTCACAAAACTATCCTTAAGACAAACTTACCCAATGATACTACATGGATGGTACCCTATTATCGAGATGAAGAAATCGAAATACAACCGACCTTTATAAGTATTAACAATGGATCTTATATAATCGATATTTTCAATCATTCTGATAAAACTATCGTAATTAACTGTAACATAAATGATAGCCTATTAAGGGAACCAATTGAAGTAAATAATTACGAAATATTTAATTTCGAAATAAATAATAATGTAGTAAAACAAAACCAGGCTACAGAAGATACAGATTTCAGAAGTTTAATTAGACATGAGCATTTAAATTCAGACGAAAGGAATAAACTATTTAAACTTCTAAAGAAATTTGATAAAATTCTGTATAAACCTGGAGACATATTAACATTCACAAATCAAGTTAAGCATGTTATTAATACCACCGATGAAATTCCAGTGCATACAAAAAGTTACCGATACCCCTATGTACATAAGAACGAAGTAAATAATCAAATAGAGCAGATGTTACGTGATAAAATCATTCAACCCTCTAGCTCTCCGTGGAGTTCACATATGGATCGTTCCTAAGAAAATGGGCGCATCAGGACAAAATAAATGGAGACTAGTAATCGACTACAGGAAATTGAACGAAAAAACAACGGATGATCGATATCCATTACCAAATATTTCGGACATTTTAGATATTTTGGGAAAATGCCAATATTTCACCACACTTGACTTGGCAAGCGGTTTTTACCAGATTGAAATGGATCCGAAAAGTATTCCAAAGACAGCATTTAACGTAGAGAACGGACATTACGAGTATACACGTATGCCGTTTGGATCCTTCCACGTTTCAACGTGCAATGGACAATGTATTACGCGGATTACAAGGAAAAATCTGCTTGGTATACATGGATGATATTATAATCTACTCTACTAGCCTTTAAGAACATATAGACTCTCTAAGATTAGTATTTGAAAGACTTATTTCTTTCAATATGAAAATTCAATTGGATAAATCGGAATTTTTGAAAAAAACTGTTGAATTCCTTGGACACGTAATCACACCCGATGGAATAAAACCAAATCCAAGAAAGATTGAGGCAATAAAGAATTTTAAAATTCCAAGTACAACGAAAGAAATAAAATCATTTCTAGGACTCGTTGGATACTATCGGAAATTTATAAAGAAACTTGCTAAGATCACGAAACCTCTAACTCATTGCTTAAAGAAAAATGTTAAGATAATTCATGATAAACCATTTATTGACGCTTTCAACCTATGTAAGCATATTTTGACTAATGATCCAATACTTCAATACCCGGATTTTACTAAACCATTTATATTTATCACAGACGCCTCAGACTATGCAATTGGCGCTGTTTTATCACAAGGAACAATTGGAACCGACCTACCTATTGCATATGGTAGTAGAACCCTTAATCCTGCCGAGAATAACTATTCAACTATTGAAGAGGAACTCCTAGCCATTGTCTGGGCTACAAAGTGCTTCCGACCATATCTCTTTGGAAGAAAGTTTACAATTGTAACTGACCACAAACCACTTCAGTGGCTATTCTCGATTAAGGAACCAAATTGAAAACTTGAAAGATGGAGACTAAAATTACAAGAATATGAGTATACAATCCATTACAAGAAAGGGATACAAAACTCCAATGCAGATGCCCTCTCCAGACTACGAAGAGAAACAAACCCAATAGAAGAAATAAAATCGCCACCTACACACATGTCTGCTATATGCGAAAAAGACAAAGAAGATGAAGAAGATGATCAACAATTATGGCATGAAAAAATCAAGCACTTTTTCGATTCGCAAGAAAACCTTTTTAAAAAACCAAGGAGAGTATATCCGGAAAAGGAGCCTGACGTTAAGAAAAAGACACCAAAAATAAATATTATATCGGACATTCAAATTAAAGCTCCGAATAAAACGACAATGGTTTGGGTAGATAAACCATTGACAAATGATCAAAAACTGACTGATGTTAGAGTCAAAAAGACACCTCAACCATCAACTAGCAAACAAAAAGAAAAGTCAGAAACTGATACTGCCAGCTCAATGGAAGAAAAACGGGGATGTCATGCCGAAGAAGAGGATAATGTAAAAGAAAACAACTCAGATACTGATACAATACATACATCAAGGGAAGACCCAATTCTTGGCGCCCCATATGTAAATAAGTCTGTAAATACATTTAAGAATCAGGCAATATTTAAATGGACCGCAAAAGAAAGATTTTACGTAACGACGATGAAATTATTTAATACTAAAAAGAGATTTTTAATTTTCATCAATCAAAACCCTTCAACAGAAAAAGTTCAACGACTTCTTAGAGATCATTTACCTCCTGATCTGTACTGTTTACATTTTCCAAACAAAGAACTGGAACCACCAATAATAAGAGTTTTTCAAGAAACATTTAAACATAATGCTTACCAACTTGTCATCTCAAACTTACTACTTGATGACGTCATAAGCGAAAACGAACAAAACGAAATTATCGAACGATATCACCAAAGGAAAACATCACATAGAGGAATGACCGAAAATATAAAAAAAATTAAGCAGCATTATTATTGACCAAACTTAGAAAGAGATGTGAAAAATTTTGTGAATACTTGTGAGACTTGTCAAAAATCAAAGTACGATAGACATCCTTATAAAGTAATTTTTAAACCAACACCAACGGGCACTAAACCATTTGAACACATTTATATGGATGTATATTCTATATCAGCTCAAAAATATTAATTTGACGATTATAGATAATTTCTCGAAATTCGCTACTGCATACTCTATAAACGAGACATGTATAGAAATATGTCAAAGTTTAATTAAATTATTTTCTCATCATGGTACGCCTTGTAAAATTACTACTGATAACGCGCGAACGTTTAAAAGTAATTTAATCCAAGATCTCTGTAAAAGATATCAAATAGAGTTACACTTTACGACACCGTAAAACCCTAATTCGAACTCGCCTATCGAAAGATTTCATTCGACACTAATGTATACTACCAAACCTAATTACGCTTAGAGATAATCAGCGATCTAAGACAATTCAGGAATTAGTTGATATTGCTATATTAAACTACAATAATAGTATACATTCTTCACACGATTATACCCCTTTTCAAATAATCAAAGGAAACCTAAATTATCAACTAAATTTTGAGAAAAACTTAAATCAAATACAAACTGATTATATACATGAATTAGCGGAAACGTTTAAAGAACTAAACGAAAAAAATAATACAAAACTAAATGCAAAAAAGGCAAATGTTCTAGCTAAACTAAATGAAAAACGTGAAAATGACCCTGAGATACCCGAAGCTAGTAACCAGTGGATAAATACACCCCGGAAACTAACAAAAAATACACAGCCTAAATATAAATCAGCTGTATTTAAAAATCAGAGACACCCCAAGGATATTAAAAGACGATTCTGATTTCGGGAAAAATGAAGATCATCCTGATTCTCCTTCCACTGATTGTTAACGCCCAATAAAAGATAGAAGAAATAACCAACCCACTATTACCTATCTACCAAGGAACTGGATATATATTTATATCATCAGTTTTATTACCATGTAAACCTAACAAATATACAAGAGTGTATTAAAGCAACAGAAAAGACTCTTCTACAAGCCGCAGAAACTTTAAATAATTCAAATACACCCTTAGACCGCCTTCTTATTACAAGAACACACGATCTTATTAATCAAGTAAAGTCAATTAAGTCATTCGTAAATCATTATACAACCCCAGCGAAAAGAACTAAAAGAGGATTATTCAACTTCATTGGGAAGGCCCATAAATACCTCTATGGAACCCTTGACGCTGATGATGGAAAACGATATGATAACTATATCAAAACACTCCAAGAAAATCAGGAAACTCTCCATCAGGATATTTCTGATACACAAACGATTGTTAAACGATTAACTAAGGATATTGACTCACAGCTGACTAATGTCACAGCAAATCAACAAGAAAGCCAACACCGTACAAATTACCTTACACGTACGACTCAATCCACGTATACGACAACGTACTTTATTGCATTACTCGACAACTTAGCAAACAATGTTCGCGTAATAAGCGAAATTCAAGCAAATGTACAAACCGCTATTAACTTTGCTGAAATAAATATAATTCATCATAGCATTTTTAAATACCAAGAATTTTAATAATTAATTAATAAACTACATCAAGAAACAAGAATACCCTTTGATAATATAATTAAATATTATGAGGTAGCTCACGCAGATGTAACAATAAAAAACGACTTAATTAGTATGTTATGATATAAGTGTATAAGAGGGCCTTTAAAGCACGCGCGACATATTTCAACACACGACGCGCAGCGGAGTGTTTTGTAAGTCTCAAGGGTTTTAAAGGCTTCTTATACACGTATATCATACGCTATTTTTTATTACGAATGCATCATAATCTCAAAAATGTTTTAAATATTAAACTTAAGGGATATATTGACGAATATATTAAGCTGTCACATTTGACATGATCAAATGTTTCTATAGCAACCTTTAAAAAAGTAGGCGCATCATAAACATCATTTTAAGCACGCTGCAGCGTGCGATAATCGTTGATTATGATGCGTGCGTAATAAAAAATATTTTATGTAGCTATTCCATTAATAACAGGAAAACCATATATACTATTTCGTCTGTACCCAATTCCAATCAATGATCAAATAATAACCCTAAATAACCCTTATCTACTAGAATCACCCAACGATTCTTATAACCTAAAGGAAGAATGTCATAAAATCGAAGAGATATTCTTATGTCCAAGAAAATTACTTAATCAAAATGAACCTTGTATAGTTCAAATGATTAATTTGACAAATCATTGTCCAATGATGCCTATC
Source organism: Pissodes strobi (assembly GCA_016904865.1). Taxonomy (NCBI): domain Eukaryota; kingdom Metazoa; phylum Arthropoda; class Insecta; order Coleoptera; family Curculionidae; genus Pissodes; species Pissodes strobi. Next base: position 88,826 of record MU182961.1, on the reverse strand, counting down.
AAGTACGAAAAAACATCTATTACCCAATTTGATGATAATTCTATCATAATAATACCCAAAAAACAAGAAAATGTCTATTTTCAATGCCCTAACCAGAATACAGTCGAGATTGTAAAACAAGTGTCCTTAATCTTGCCCGCACAATGCATAGTTAAGATACAAAACAATCATTACGATTCTCAAAAACCTGATACGGTCAACCTAAGGTTAAAATTGCCTAAAATAAATATAGACGAAAACTTAGTTCAAAATATTGAACCCTTACAATTAAAAGAAATAAATTTAGATAAAATACAAGAAGACGTAGAAAGTGCAAAGAAACTAGTGTTGCACCCTTTGAGAAAATTCGATATTGTAAGCACTAGTATATCAGTAACTATAGTACTATGTTTAGTTATACTTGTATTAATAATTGTAGGAATAATATATTACCGATGTAAGAAATCACAGCAAAATGTAAAAATGGACATAAAATTTAAACCCTTCGAAAATAAACCCCAATTTTCTCAGACTTAAGGAGGGAGGAATTACATGGCCATCTACGCTGAATTACTGTTGTTATGGCTCATCTTATTATTCATATTAATGTATTAGTCATATGCAAGCTCAGCAAAATCTGGAACATTATATATACGTAGCATGCCTAATGTAGGTTAGTCATTAAGAAAGCTTTGTACTGAACACTTATAACTCGAAATAAAACTTTTTAAAAACAATCGTTTTCGGAAAGTAAATAAAATTTTATCATTTCTTGTTTGATAAGTAAGTAAATAAATAGCAAATAATTAAAATATAATTAAATTAGCAAATCTTAAGGCCAAAAATGACGGCTAAACAGTCTTAAAAGTGAATTTTAAAGTTTAAAGCTATTTGCTTAATCATGCCTCTTGGAAATTAAACGTAAAATGTCATTAACATATCAATTATTGTTAAACGGCTACTGGGTGAATTTTGAATTACGTTAATCTGGACTGAAATTGAATGTAAATGTCACGTTAAGTGAACCATAAATATAAATATCGATAGAAGCATTTAGAGACAATTCAAAAATGACTTCGTCCTAATGAAATGGGGAGGTTAGGCTTAGCAGTTGTTACCATACCACGGAACGCACCCCCCAGATAAATTATTGTTATTGTGGGAAAAGAGAAAGATTTTCTCTGGCGTATCTAAATGAAAATACTAAAAAATTATTAAGCATTGAATTAAAAAAAAAAAGAATCTTACTGATGAATACCGAGGTCCACTGTGGACCAGCTTCTGATTTGGATATGGCTGGTAGTTCCCCGAAGATGATTTAGAATCCGATTTATTGTTATTGGAACTCGAACTAGACGAAGCGAGATAAGCATAACTGTAACCAGGCGAACCGGAATTAGAGTTCGAAGAACTTGAACCGGAAGATGAAGAGCTAGTGTCGCTATTTCCACCTCTTTTTTTGCCGCCACTAGTCCCACTATTTCCAGTTCTTCTACGACCCCCCGACGATTTTTTTGAAGCTGATCGTTCTCCCAATATCACCAATAATAGCAACAGTATCAGGTTCGTTTGCAACTTCATTTTAACAGTATTAAACAAATTTGCATATACGTAATGGCTCGTGTATGCCAGTAGACAAATACCAGATGAAATTACAGGATATGAGCCGCAGGACAAATGATAATTTGGTAAGTAACGGTCCGATGCATGTCATTGTTGAACGAACAGGGTGTAAACAAGCCTTTTATAATTTGCTCTCATTAATTATTCTAATTATATTTAATTTGCTATAATGTTTCATTGAAGGCATCCAAAGAAAATTTTCTAGCACTTTGTTTTAATTATAATATATGACTTTTACTTATTACAATTTTATGTTTATTGAAATAAATTCGAGCCGCTGTATTATATAATTAGATTAATATTTAATTAAGTCCTGAAATCATTATTTATAAAAATGATTACACGTCCGGTGGCGCGACTCGGCGTCCGTTAGTATAATGACTCAACTCTAAACCCGCATTAGTAAAAATATCTCAAAAAAAATAGTATACTTATTTTGTGTGACTCTCACTCAGAGGCTGACGTCATACATACGTAACGCTAGGAGAATGTTTAGTGTTGTTGAACTAAAAATATCAAGTGCATTGCTGGGACTCAATTGGACTATTTTCGGGAAAAAGGACCGCACTCCTGCACCGATCGTTCAGCTTTCAGTTCACCAAGAGCAACCTCGAGTTGCTTAAAGGAAGGATGAGACTATTAAATAACCTAAGCTGCCTAAAGATTATGACGCTCGTGTCTTGTGGATAATATTTTTCGGATTCATAACTAAATACTATCCATAAAAAAGAATTAAATCGTTACGCGTCATGATTTTCAGACAGAATTTCACTTGGGCCTCAACAACGTACATACCTAGTTATTTCCCTATCTTTTCTGTATATGGATTCTGTTCCTACTGGGACTGGGACAACTTATTAGATACCCAATCTTATAAGGAAGCCAGGGGTAAAATCTAACTGTGTGTAACTCTGTTTAAGCCCAAATGGTGGCTTAGTTACCTAAATGTTGAGGCCAGTATCAACTCTATTATCGTAGCGCAAAAATCAGGATACAGGCGCTATTAACAGAATCAGAGCACTTGATACTTTGCTTAAGAGGGAGCTGCAAATACTAGACTTAAGACTAATTTGTGTCTTACCGGAGCAGAAGGTTTCGCTTTTGAAGGCTCCTGTTTATGAGCAGTCCCAGATGCAGGAACGCTCTGAGCCAGAGCTGCGTCACTCGAACCAGAGGAACTTTTCCTTCTGCCTCGTCAGGTCGAACCGCCGCTGCCTCTAGATCTTCCCCGTCCTCCCGACGAACACTTAGCCGAAGACACTTCGCACAATATCACAATAAGACCAAGAACAAACAAGTTTTGGTGAAAACCCACCTCATTTTTCACTTAAGATAAACACTATTCTACTCGCGAGCAAAGCGCCTTATTCGCATTAAAACGGTAGTTATACGTTTGGCACCGGATGTATAATGATACGCACGTATGTTCTGAGCAATCTTATTAATTGAACGAATTACTTTCAAGTGAACTATTTATTAGAAGAATTTTCTTGAGAATGATTTAGATCAGTGGTGTTGCAAGGTTATTTCACGCTAATCGGGCATGTCAATAGGATCAGAATAATAGATTTTAGCAAATTAAATACTGGTGGCACTGGGGTCACGCATTACGTGGTTAATTCATTGCTTCAAGAAGGAGACTTATCGTTATTTCTGTTATAATTCTTGGAAATTTAATATACATGCACGCATTATTAAGAGGATATGTGCGCTGCTGGTAATAAGCGACGTCCGTGATGAATTCTTCAGAGAAAAAACAGTTCGTTTAAATTAAAGCAATTTTAATGAAACTTTTGTTAAAGGCAATTTTTCAATTTTAAAATGACAAATGGAATCATTCTAGGTCAATTTCTATTTATTTATATCGGATTTTAATGGAGAACAAAACTATTTTTTGACCAAGCGTTTCTTTCTATAAAAATCTTAATGATTAGGCCAGATTTTTTGGTATATTCGCCGTCCACAATAAAATTGCTATACAAATGAGTCAGTATTTCGCGCTACTCTGTATCATCCATGAGAAAATACTATTTTTCTTATCTCCCGTCAATGGCTTTTGGTATCCAAAGGAGAAATTCTTGTAAAATAATTGCCAATTTGCTAATCCCAACTCACCTACATGTGATAATCACAGCGATACGTCCTCTTTACGAAAAAATACGATTTCTCTTCGCGCAGCAGGACAACTGATCACTTGTGGTTCGGGCGCATAAACATAGCTGTGTTTGCATGCCACCGCGTTGCAATTTTTTTTGAACATTCCAACGTTGCCAGACTTGTACTTTTGTATTATAATTGGTAATATTGTCAACTAACATAAACTCATACAGTGGAAAGTTTGAACTTAACCTTGAATCGCAATTATAAATTGTTGTTAATTAAAGTATAAACTGTTAAGATTAACCATGTTGACAATTTAAAACAATACTCGAATTAGAGGTCAAAGTTTGGTATAAAAAGCTGTGCAGCAGCCCATACCGGCAGACTTTGATCTCCAGTGCGAACTACCGAAAGGGAAAAGCCACTCTGATCAGGCACGTTTAAAAAAGACCAATCAGTGCGAACTACCGAAAGGGAAAAGCCGCTCTGATCAGGCATGTCTTAAAAGTGAATCAGTGAAAATTAATAACGCCATAAGGCAAAGTGCTATTTAAATTAACTACATATAAAAAAGTAAACTACGTAACTAAAACTTTCATCCACCAAGTAATTTATTCGCCCATCACATGTCCGTGTGACACGTAGGGAGACCGCCGTTCTGATCCCCGTACATAGGAAACTGTCATTTTGATCCCCGTACACAGGACATAGTACCAAGGACTCGTCGATAAGCTTTTTCCAGATAGACCCGTTATCCAGCTAAAAATAATATTTTTTATCAATACGAGCCGTCTAAATTTTGTATAGCCGTGATGACCCACAAGATTGTTTTCTGTACCACTTTTTTTTTAATTTTTTGGGAATCATAACAATTCGCCTTTTTGACCATATAGCCATTTTTTTTAAATAAATCTTACAACTAAGGTCAAGCATAATACGGAATCTGCACATTTAGTCATCACAGATTATCAATACAGAAGAACAAAAAATACCTCTAAGACAGTTTGGACCATAAGAAGAGTAAAAAAAATCAGTACATGCATAGGATGGACAAATGGATCAGTACATCACCAAGCAATAATCAGAAAGAAGATAGAGAAGTCAATAATGAAAATGAAGCAAATAAATATCAGTTAATTATGCGAGAGGCAAAACACGCAATGGCAAAATATAAGAAAGAGAACAACCAACAAAAAATTAAGAGTAGTGCCATTATGGACAAAAAAGGGGCGTACAGTTAGAAGAACAACTACTAGCAATTTTTGGTGGAAAAAGTTGCGTAAAATTAAAATCTTAAACATGCGCAACAATGAGAAATACCTTAGATAATAGAGATAATAGTAGTTAGGCAGAAGAACAAGCAAATAGAAAATGAAGAAGAAGAAAAGAGAAGTAGTTTTTAAGAAGTAAGAAATAAAGGAGAAACTTAGAAATGAGTATATACAGGGCGTATAAAGAATTTTGAACCCAACTGTCTCAGATAAATACCTTACAGGGAAAATCACAAGTCAGACACTTGGAAAGCAAAATACACGAGGAACGATAAGATGAAATTAGAGTTTCATAAAAAGTATATATAAACATAAAACAATATATAAGGAAATATTAATCCAGTATGTTAAATATGGATATCGCCAAATATAGGGAAAGTTATACAATACTATTATCTAAGGTACTACTGTAACAGAAACTGAGTAAATACAAAAAAAATATATATAAAAATTAAGTAAAAAGTAACCAGAAACTAAGTGAATGCAATGAAACCAGAAACTAAGTAAGAAATAACCAAAAACTAAGCAAATACTAAGAAACCAAAAACCAAGAAGACATCAGGAACTAAGTAACTAAGAAGAGAATTCAGAGGACACAGCGGATGATAGTACAGAGGATACGGAAGATACGGATATACAGTTAGTTATACAAGAAGCAGAAAAAGAAAAACGTGAGAAAGATAAGGGGCAACAAAACAGTAATAAAATTGAGAATAAAGAAAGTATAAACAGAAAAGAAGACGAGGATTTCGAAAGAAGACTATTAGCAATTTTGGGGAAAACACTAATAAAATTGAGAGTAGTGAAGGTATAGACGAAAAAGAAGACGAGGACTTCGAAGGAAGACTGCTAGCGATTTTAGGGAAAAATAATGACAGTGCGCAAAGTATCTACAAACCCAAGTGTCAATGATAAATACCTTACATATTAGGGAAAATCATAATACGACACTTAGGAGTGAGAAAAAAGTAGCATAGAGCATATAGAAAAATATAAGACACATTTAAAATGGAAACAATATGTACTTAAAGGAGAAAATAGAGTACATAGATATTAGAATGGAAAATAGAGTACATAGATATTGAATATACTTAGAGTAGAAAATAAAGCACATAGAAAAAGGCACTTAGAGAAGCAAACAGAGATATATTAGAAAAATGGAACAAGAATTTGGAACGCAAGTGTTATTGACGACTATCTAAGATACTAGAGAAAGTCATAATAAAAACATGAAGGCGTCCAAATAGATGATATAGAAGGTTAATATAGAGAAAAATGAAACTAGAAACGTTTAGTTAATATATGTGAATAAATGGAGAAATGAAACTTTAGCAAAGTTATAATGAGAACGCAATTGTTTTCGATTAATACCGTACAGGGAAAGTCATAGAAAAACATGTTAGCGTTTCAAGTGAGGAGAAACTAGGAGAAATAAGATAAAATAAGTTTAAAGGGAAACTAGGTAGAAGACGAGCTAATGAGAAAACATATTATAGGCATAGACTATATGTAAAACGGACTTAGGTAGTGATGAATATCTTATCGAGAAAATCACAACACTTAAGGGCCACGGAGCATTGAATGTTTAGAATATGTACATAAAAATCAGCTGATAGATTAAGAAATATACTAGATATAAATTGTGTAAAATAATGCATACATAAAAGCCTAATACATATGTGATGTAATATAAAATAATTCGTATGGCAGACAATACACAATAAAATAATAAATGCATCACAGACATATGATATACATACCAAGACTCTATATGAAAACATTGCAAGGCAGGATACGGTGAGATGGGAACCATATGTAAGACAATGAAGGCAGCGTCACGATGTCCAGAGAAAAAAGATGGGACCTAGAAAGAAGAAATGTTGTAAAAATGTTGAAAAATTAGGTCCCAAATGGGGAACAATTGAAACGTGTGTAGTTGAACACCACACTATGTATCTAGAAGTAGCTGAAAAAATACTACTACTAATAACAACAATCAAGTAACAAGGCAAATTACAGCGACAGGTTTACATATATGCAATAAATATGAAAATAAATACTGCTACCTACCCAGACTTTTAGTCGATATCCTAAAAGGATCAGCAGATACCACATAACCATTTCACGAGGACTCAGTGCAGGACCGGACAGCTTACCGCGCAATGAGACGTAATCGCCGGTCACTAATGGTCAACACTGAGTTAGAGGATGATGAATATATTATTATGCATCCTGAAGAGGGCATGGAAATAATCTTTATGGAACTGATCACTCCGATGCAGAGCTACAAAACGTCTACTCCAGGAGCACTAAGAATATTCATCCCATATCATAGTAACCTACAAATTAAAAAGAAATAATCACTCCAAACCAATTCCCCGTTAAAAAGGAAAAGGATACATTATCAGTCACTCATGTAATACCAGCAGCATGGACAAAATTAAAATCGCTTATACTGAACGCGATAGCAAATTTGCAGCCAATCAAATTCAGTAATATGGAAGAATGCATCAACCACAACTGGTCAATATCCATACCACATCTTAACCTAACATCAAGTAAAGAATTGCTTCAGAAATCAAGCAATCTCAAATGTCATCAAATAATTATAAATGGACAAACGGAGATCACAGTATTATGGTTATATGGAACAGTATACTATCATTTACAGTACTATACATAATATTTCACAAACTCAAGCTAACACTACCCCTATTAACAGCCCCTGTACATGCACTAGGTACATCAAATTAAATTATGCACGATATACTATTTACAATAACCTGTAGCATATTTCTAATATTCCTAATATATCTATTATTTAAATTATATAGGTACTTACGCAATACGACCAGCTCCACAGGCACAAATTACTCCCCTAAACCACAAGATTGATACACTTTAAGGATAGAAAATCAGAATTCAGACGGTAGCCTAAATTGCATATTTCAAAAGATTGCAGTTAGTCGACCCGAGCAATGGAACATCAACATGACCTGCATTTAATTTTTTTGCCGACTATGCACAGTAGTATAAATACGTATCGTATCATATTATAATATTTAGAAATAATAGCTTAGCTGTAATTAAATTATCGAAATAGATAGGCTAAAATACGAATAGATCTGCCAGATATACATATGAATAATCAAAAAAAATATTTGTAATCCTTTATACGAGCGATTTACAACAAGTAATAAATAAGAATCTGAAATATGATGAAATATTGGTATAAATAATCCAAATCTAATAATAAAAATAAAAACGGAAACGTCTTAAAATGTTTATTATATTTAAAAATATATATAAGTAGTAGGCCGCCTAAATCTGACCACAACGGTCATATATATTTATTGTATTTGGCAACTAAAAAATTGATTGATTAATATTAAATTAGTTATTAGTTAATTATTAAAACAAACCTTTCTTTTGTTCCATGTCATCAAAAAGCACTGGGTCAAGCAACATACAGAGTCGACAACACTTCAAGACTAATACCGGGTGGACAAAACTGAGCCATGACACGAAGTGGACAAGTAAAACGAATGGACAAACTGTTGCAACCAGCCAGAACGTCTTGGATCGAGTAAAGACCAGTACGGACTGATTGTGATAGTGAGGAAGTGTTAATATAAGGTTGAGTGCAAAATGTAAAAAATATATATATGTAGTAAGGGAATAGCATATCTGGTAATAAACTCCGAAGCCCGTCGTTTTCTGAAGGGAGGGCATGTGCCAACTAACATAAAATCATACAGTGGAAAGTTTGAACTAAACCTTGAATCGCAATTATAAATTGTTGTTAATTAAAGTATAAACTGATATGATTAACCTTGTTGACAATTCAAAACAATACTCGAACTAGAGGTCAAAGTATGATATAAAAAGCTGTGCAGCAGCCCATACCCGCAGACTCTAATCTCCAGTGCAAACTACCGAAAGGGAAAAGCCCCTCTGGCAGATCAAAGATCTCAGTTTCAAAAAGCCCTATCAGTGCGAACTACCGAAAGGGAAAAGCACTCTGATCAGGCACGTTTAAAAAAGACCTATCAGTGCGAACTACCGAAAGGGAAGGCCACTCTGATCAGGCACGCCTTAAAAGTGAATCAGTGAAAATTAATAACGCCATAAGGCAAAGTGCTATTTAAATTAACTACATATAAAAAAGTAAACTACGTAACTAAACATTCAGCCAGATCAATTAATCTATCCGCCCGTCAGTATAATTGTAACAGCCCTTCAGGCTAGCTCTCCCTCTCTCTCGCTGCTGTTCGTGGTTAACATTTTCGCGAGGAATATCCCAGGGGACTTACGAGATATGCATTCCCGAATATTTGGTAATACTTACAGCCTTATATACTCAACCTGAAGTTAATAAACCCAGCCTTTTTTACACCGAGTATTTCTATCCATCTCTCTCAACTACCTATATCTGAGCTCCGTCTCCTGAAAGAGCACAGCGCAACTACTGCAACGAAGTCAGTTCCATAGGCGACAAGCGGTAGAAGCGTATATGTGACAATATTTACACTAATTTGGAAGGTACAACAAGTTAGAATCTAATGGTTTTAGCGACGTTGTGTATTATGTTGTAACACCACAAGAAAAAATATTTTTTTTTCGCTTCGGTCGAAATGTCAATTTCTCTTTTTTCTGGTCTAGAGGAGTGTTTGCGGACGCACTCTAATCAAAATTTCAATTATTTATATTACAATTTAGGCTCTCTTGTGCCCGAGGAATGTGAATTCTAGTAAAAAAACGGTGTGTGCTTAAAACCACATGATCGAAGTGAAAACTTCAAAAACTGTATAAGAAACAGTGTTTACCTATCACATCCTAATTTATATGCATAAAAATTTACATATTTTATGAGGATATAGGTTTCAATGATAACATTTTATGAAATAGAAATTAATTTCGGACACTTCAAATTTTGTTCAGTTTATTTAAATATTATTCTATAGTGGTTGCCATAGCAAAATTCTATTACGGATAGGATCAATATAAAGTGCTTAACAATTGAATAGTCTAAATTCATAATTTTCAACGGCTGATGGTAACGCGAGCTATTTAATTCAATATGATGCTCCTCATTTATACAGGGTGTCCCAGAGTGATTTGCCAAACAATGTCTCGGAAATGGTGTAGACGGTAGGGAACATATTTGTGTTTTATGTAAAGCGGATTCAACCAAAATATACTCAAATACGTCAAAAACGTCAGCAGGATTAGAGTTGTGATTTATTTTACTTTATAGAAGATTTATAATACTCTTAAGAGGGTATAGAATTCAATGATATCATTTTAGAAAATAAAACTTAATTTCGGATATTTCAAATTTCGTTCAGTTTATTTTAATACTGCTTTATATAGGTTACCATGGCAACGTTCCGTTGTAAGCAGTACGGATTAAAGTGCTCAAAAATTGAATGTTCCTTTAAAATCTTCAACAGCTGATGTTGTCTAAACCATTAATTCCAATCAATGTGAAGTACCCCTCTTCTTTATACAAGGCGTCCCAGAATTATGTAATTAAACAACAACTCTGAAATGACATAGAAGATAGACACATATTTGTCTAAAAGCCCATTCAACTAAAATATAATCAAATGCATAGGGTGGGTCAAGCCAAAATTTTGCTTTGTTTTATAATTGGATAAAAACCATGATTTTACGCAAAAAAAATCATTTTGCACAATTCAAATTTGGTTCAGTTTATTTAAATATTACTCTACAGTTGTTGTCATAGCAGCGTTCTGTTGGCGTATGGTCAATATAAAGTGCTCAAACTATTTAACCTAAAAACAGACCATGAAATAGCTAACTCGACCCTAAAAAACAACCCAATGGCGGATTCAGTCAGCATAGTCCAGTGCAATCTGCATTATAGCCGGGTTGCGACGGCAGTTCTCTGTCGCCACCTAGACGAAACGCAGAATGTACTGGCCTTAATCCAGGAACCCTGGGTGTTGAAATCCATGGTAACTGGACTTACCAGACTAAATGGGCGCATTTTTAGCTTACCCATAACAGAAAGACCGAGGACTGCAACATATGTACCTCAGAACATTAAAGCTCAGCCTTTCTATCACTTGTCCACTTCTGACCTAACGGCCATGAAGATGGAATATGTATTGGCCGAACCAGAAATAGGAGGTCATTTTGGGCTGTGACGCTAACGCACAGCATGTGACCTGGGGCAACGAAGACAACAATGCCAAAAAGGAAATCATTTCATGATATCATTACTACAGGTAGCAACCTCAACATTTTCAACATAGGTACTGCACCAACCTTTATTAACTCCAGGAGTCAAACCATAACTGATATAACACTTGCCTAGGCGGGCATATCTCAATCAGTCATAATTGGCATGTCTCTGACAAGATCATCATGTCAGATCATCGCTGGTTAACATTTGAGCTTGGCTCAATGAAGGCGCCGAGGAAGCTTTTTAGGGATCCTCGAAGAACGGATCGGGCTCAATTCCTCGTCCGGCTTGGGGAGAACCTACGGGTAGTTGAGGGGAATACGCCTAAAGACAATGACGACAGGGAAAGTCGTATGCTAGGCCTACAGATCGCCATAACTGAAGCTTTTGAAAAATCATTCCCTCTTGATGCATCACAACATCAGCCACGGGAAGCCACAAAATGGTGGAACAAAGAGCTGGGGGATCTCAAGAGGATAGCGAGAAAATCTTTTAACAGATTAAAAAGAACTTGAACTCAAACCGACTGGGAGCAATACAGCACCAATCTGCTGGAGTTTAAAAAACTAGGAAGAAAAAACAGATGAAGGCCTGGATGGTCTAGTGTGGGGAGATCGAAGATCACTCACAGACTGCACGGCTCTAAAAAAAGATAAAGATCGCGACCTAGGTGTACTAACAAAGGACGACGGCACTAAGACCGCTAACCTATAAGAGAGTCTTCAACTGCTGATGCAGACCCATTTCCCTGGTTCGTGGGCAACAGACGACAGGAACTGGCCAGACGAGACAAACTTTCAACCTACTAATTTGGACTAGCAAGGTGCCAACCAAATAATCAGTGAAGACAAAATACGATGGGCAATACTAAGCTTCTCACCCTTCAAATCGCCAGGTACTGCAGCATCCGTCCAGCTCTACTACAGTGGGGCTTGAATAAGTTACTGCCGCACTTGGTAAAGGTGTTCTGGGTATGCCTAGCGCTGCGCTGCATTTGAAGGCATGGAGAGAAGTAAGAGTGGTGTTCATGCCAAAAGCAGGAAGGATGGATTACACTATCTCCAAAGCCTACTGACCAATCAGCCTAACATCTATTGTGCTAAAAACTCTGGAGAGGCTGTGTGAGCGATATTTGAGGGACTGCGTACTGGTAAACCGACCGTTATATCCCAATCAACATGCGTACACTACGGGAAGAGTCCACCTTAGGTTTATTTATTTATATTGAACGTGCGTTTGATAAAACCACCTTTAGAAAAATCAATGCTGCCTTAATAAACAGGGGCGTCCGTCCTGCTGTTAGTGGTTGGATTTTCAACATGCTCTTAAAGAGACGTGTGCAAATAAAGGTGGAAGACACTGTAGTGAGAGGCATCGTTGCCAGAGGCTGCTCGCAGGGAGGCCTTCTGTCGCCACTGCTATGAAACCTTGTTCTCGACAGCCTCTTATATCGCTTCAACTGAGATGGATTCTACACCCATGCGACGATCTTATGATACTGCTCAATGGAAAGTTCGAAGGAGTTCTGTGCAATCAAATGCAGAGTACCCTTCGCGTAGCCGAAGTCCCTGTCTGCAAACCCCAGGAAGACGTAGATGGTGCTCTTCACCAGAAAAAGGAAGAAAAGAAGAGATGAAATACCTTGGGGCCACCATCGATGCTAAATTAACCTGAAATCTTCATTTAGAACGAAGACTAAAGAAGGCATACCTACATCTCTTATGAACAGTGCGGCAGGACCGTGGGTAAAACCTGGGAGATGAAACCCAGGGTCGTTATGTGGATCTATACTGCTATCATTAGACCTATGATTGTCTATGGAGCCGTAGTTTGATTGCCCAAGAGTCAACAAAAAACGGCAATGCTTAAGCTCAGTCAGGTGCCTAACTTAACGGGAGCTATGAGAACAACCCCAACCAGAGCCATGCTGCTGTCCAAAGCGAAAAGACCGTAACTGCAAAAAATAGAAAATTGAGTTATTATCTTATTTGGACTTCTAATGGACCAAAATATATTCTTAGAAATGGAGAACACTGCAGTTCAGTTCTTTCTATTTGTTTTTCATTATTGCAATTTACCGTAACTGCAAAATTGCTATGGTCTACAAAGCGAAAATGCCGTAACTGCTCAATGCCAAGCAAAAAGACCGTAGCGGGGCCGTCGACGGGCGCAGTTACGGTTTTTTCTCCTTGAAAACCTCGCTTACCGTCTTTTCGCTTTGCACGGGTGTTTATTGTATGCCTGCCTTTCAAAGCGAGTGGATGCTTCGTTATATTCTCGCATTGTTTTTTATGCTTGTGTAGTGTTTTAATTCAATTGAATTCGATGGAGAATTAAAATCCGCAGATCTCCTTATTATACAGTAGATCCCAGCGTATATTAGCTTTGGCTCAACAAGGAAGTAATAAGGATAATCTGAACAGAGATCATACCAGGCATGATCTTGACAAAAATTTGGCCGTATCTATGTATAACTCACTATCGATCGCAGAGAACCTGCGCCAAATGTTCGCTATCTAAGCAGTGATATCACCATTACGCTTTTGTTTAATGATTTAAAACAAACATTTCCAGATACTAAAGGTTCATATGAAACTTACCGGAAAAAAAAGTTAAAAGTAAAAAATATCATTTGCTAAATTGGGTCATGAAGGGTGCGATCTTTGCGAGTCATTTTATCTTAATCCTCACAGCAAAGATAGCATTAAGTATAAAAGAGACGCAAAATAAATTAAAATTAGCTAAATAATTGTGCTTGCAAAAACTGGCACCGTTTACTTTTTTGGAAATCAGATTTTAATTTGAGCCAAGCCACACTTTTATGTCGGCCGACAGCAATCAGGTGGAGCTTTCCATGAAAAGAAAGCAAACATTATATGATTTTGTAGAAGTCATTGGTCATCAGCTCCAAAATTAAACCGAAAGTAACAAATCGTCCGTAGCCATCAGACATGGTCCAATTATTGCTGAACGAGGCAAGTTCACCTTAAAATATAAAACTTTCTTTTTGTACCGAAAACATACCCTGGATTGTTTAATGGAAAAGGCCACGATTAAACTCACTCTTAAGTAAACTAGATGGATTTCCAGAGAAAAGAGCAAACCCTTTTAAGAGCTACAAATGCGATAATTCCAGAAAATGGAAAATATTATTGGAACAACTTTCCTATTTTTAACTCTTAAGATGAAGCAGAATCGTCATAAGGCCCAAATTATTATTTTTTTATTATATGTAACTATTTTATTTATTATTATTATTATTATTATTATTATTATTATTATTATTATTATTATTATTATTGTTATTATTATTATTATTATTTTTAATCATCTCTTTAAATAAAAATGTTTTGTGCATCAAAAATATATTTAAATAGTTTAGATTCCTATTAATTATTTACCTATACTGCAATTTGGCTTAGTAAATGTGCCCAAAAAGTTTAAACATTGCACAGCAATTACACCGTGACGGTAAGAATCATACACGTACGGCCTAGTTGCTTGGTAGAAGATAGCACTTTGTCATGCAGGCTGCTCAGCGATTAGACCGTAAGTGATTTCCTAGCAACAAGAGAAAAATCTCAATACATTTTTTAATAAAAATCGATTTATTTAAACTTGGTTACCTTAGATCCATACATGAAAAGTCAGAAAAAGTATTTACAAAAAAGCTACAGTAAAAAACAGCACAAAAACTTTAAACGCAATTGTCTCAGCTTTGGACCGCAGCATGGAAGTGCCTGCCTCTCTTAGATATTTATATAAAGGAGGTAGCTCTGACTGCATTCCTAAGGTTCAAAGTCGTTGGTGTGCATTCCAGCATAAAATGTGGAAATACTAGACGCCACCTGTGGGAAGAGCTAGCCGGAAGACTGCCACTACTGCAGGCCAGTGCAAAATTTCTCTTCCACACACTTTATGATGTACAAATAAAACCAATTGGGCCTATAGCCGAAGGTGGGGTTAACATGTTCGTGGATGGCTCAGAAACCAAGGAAGGAGCAGGCTGTGGAATTTACTCCCGAGGCCTGCAAATTGAACTTAAATGGTCTATGTAGGGACACGCAAGTATAGTTCAGTCTGAACTTGCTGCAATATCCATAGCCGAAAAAGAGATTGTTCGCATGAATACAGAGGACATGACTATTAAAATCAACACGGACAGTAGACAAGCACTACTGGCCTTGAAAAGTTATAAACTTACAGCCAGGTCAGTACTAGAATGCCCTAATTCACTGGAGAATGCCGCCTGAAAAAAGAGAATTTCTGTGTGCTGAGTTAAAGGACATGCACAGTGCGAAGGTAACAAATCAGCGGATAAAAGAAGAAAGGCAGCCGGTTCAAATATTATGGAAGCCGGTCCTTCAAGCCTACCTATCTCGACGACGATACTTATGATAAAAAAGATCACCTATGAAGACTTTAGGGCAAGATCGGACGAAACCACTAACTGTCGACTAGCCAGAGGCTACTAAGCTACCCTAATGAGTCTGCAGCAAAAGCATACCTGGATATGTCAAGGAAGACCCTACAACTCATGGCGGGGATTCAGACTGGACACTGCCAGCTAAGGAAACATCTCCACACCATGAGATTATGCGAGACACCTCTATGCGGAGGTTGTGAATAGGAGGACGAAACAATAGAGCATCAGCTCTGCGATTGCTAGGCTGTTTGGGAACTAAGGGAATCCATTTTGGGAGAACGATGACCAACCGTGGCTTTTCTCAGAACAGCCTCCTCGGGCAACCTCGCCGCCTTTTTTACAACACTAAGCTGGGCGATGCGATGGCCTAGATGGATTGGTTGGGCTAGGGATGACGCACAGGGTGTCCAATGGAGCCTAAGTACCGTGGCCTTTCAAGGCCACCCTCTCACTATATCCAGATTTCAGATTCGAGCTAACTCGATGACACAGGGTGTCTCAGACCGATGTGACTGTACAATATGTCGGAAATGGAAAAGATAGAAACATATTTATTTAAATAAATATTGTGCAACCAAAGAATGTTCGATATACCGAAACAATAAAATACACTATTTTTCGCACGTGCTATTTCATGTAAATTCGAGCTGCGAAATCTCGGAAATAAGGAGATACGAAGTCGGGTAAATAATTAAGTAAAGTTGGAAAAGGTGATCTCTTAAGTGAACGCCCAGTTTATTTATATATTGTACATTTCCGTCCAATTTTCTGAGATTTACCCTCATACCGCCGCGTAAGATGTTTACACATCAAAAAGCCTAAAAACCTGGTGTAAATTGGAATTAGATATTTCTTTTTAAACTGGACATATTAGCAAAAATATAAATAATACGTAGGAACGTAACACTTTTAATGATACAGCATTTTCCATTAGGTCGATTTTTTAAGGCGTAAGTCAAATTTATAAAAATATGCAAAACCTAACCCAAAACCTAACCCAAACTAACCCAACTTCATAATTTTTACCATTGAAAATGTGAGTGAAAACCATGAACGCCAAGGTAACTAATTATTTGCAAAAGTAAGGAGTATAAAAAGCACACGTTTTTTATAGCATATTTATATGGAATTCAGATCAGGAGATGTTCACGCATTCGAGTTAGTTTTATGTCGAGTGTCTGTCTATATACATATGTGTTTTATGTTTTATGTTTTTAATAGAGTAAGTATTTTGAAATTCTACCTTTAAATCGAAATATCTTATTATTTTTGAAATTTGAAAAAATATTCCCAAACGAAAGTTGTTTGATTTCATATACTTTTACATTTGCTTTTGTTTTAATGCACACATGGTGTTTCAAAAAAATAAAGAACATGCCAACTTTCCTTTTTAAATGCAATATGCTAAATTTTTTAATGATTTTCAAATTCCTATTGAAATCTGCATATTTTTCTATCATGTATTAATGGTTTTCGAAAATTAAAGGTTTTAGAATTTTGATTGATTTTTCGATATAATTAACGATTTAGCTGACTTTAAAAGCCATTACATTTGAAAAATAAATCCTTATCTCCAGGTAGCAGCAGGTATTTAAATAGATAAGCAATTATATCGAAAAAATCAGAGCATATAATAATTCTTAAGCCTTTAATATTTCGAAAACCTTAAAGACATGGTATATAGAAAATATGCAGAATTTAATAGAAATTTCAAAATCAATAAAAAATTTATTATATTACATTAAAAAGAAAGAAGGGTTGGTATGTGCCTTGTTTTTCTGAAACACTAAGTATGCATTAAAACAAAAATATGTGTAAAAGCAAATGAGATCATACAACCTTTATCCGGAATATTGTTTCTAATTTCAAAAATAATAGAGATGCCCTGTATCACATAAATATTGCTATTTTCACATGTTAATCGAATTATTTTGGAGTCGTACAAACTTCCGCTCATTGGTGTTATTTCAGGACATATTTGGTTATTTTTTCTGCATGTTCTGGCAATGATTTGATCATCATGTCCATGTAAATCAAATAATTTCATAAGAATTTCATTTGAATAATTATTTTTGCGCATTTTAATTCATTTAAGTTACTCACGAAACTTTCATAAGCTTGATATTTCCATGGTTACTTAAAATTAAATTCTATAAAAAACAATTTTTCACAAAAGAGCAGCTTTATTAAGAAAACTTAATGATTTAGGTATAGGGATATGATATGCCATCCTAAAGCATTTTTCTTAGTCTTTCAATTTAATGAATGAGGGGGTCTGATTTGAAAAAAGCGAACTTCTGACCCCTTTTATGAATAACGGAAATAATAGTAATTTTAGCACTCTCTGTATGATATGGAGTCGATTTTTCGGTGTAAATTAAATACATCGTGTCTGTCTAAACTACAACCAAAATATCAACTTTTCATGAATTGAGAGCGACAATTTACTTAAATTTAATTAGGGCCATGTTTTGTACCATATTTAACACAAATTATTTTGTATCTCGAAAACGGATAGAAATAGGTATAGAGCAATATTAACAAAAAAGTATTATAATAAAAGGGCGATTCTGAAAATTTCTTATTATACGGGGTGTTCCATTTAAAAAAATAAAGTTGCTAGGAATTTTTGAGAGAAGCGACAACGTCGCAATGCTGAAAACATTTTAGATCGATAGAACTGGTAAAAAAATGTAAAATGCTAAAATGTCAGAAAAATCCTGCCTTCCGTTTTCCATAAACGTCTAACTTACCATCGACCGTGAATCACCTTGTATTTGCAAAAGTAAAGAGTATAAAAAACACACATTTTTTGTATTCAAATATATTTGTATGGAATTCAGAAAGTGCTAGCTCGTTTCCCACTTCAACAACATTTTTGCTGTAAATTTTTAACATTTAATAAGTAAGTGTAATAAGCAAGTATTATGAAATTCTATAACTGGGTGATCTTGTCTGGAAACGAATCCAATTAATATGCAGAATTTATTATCCAGATAACTATTTAAATCCAAATATCTCTATTATTTTTGAAAATTTGCTCTCGAAAGTTGTATAATTTCATCAATTTTTACACGTGCATTTGTTTCAATGTGTTTCAAAAAAGTAAAGCATATGTTAACTTTCTTTTTTTGTATGCAATAAGCCAAATTTTTTAATGATTTTGAAATTCCTATTAACATCTGCATATTTTTTTCTAACATGTACTAACGGTTTTAGAAAATTGAACGTTTTAGAATTACGAAATGCTATGATTATTTGCGATTTAATTGGAGACTTCAAATGCTATTACATTCGAAAAATAAATCTTTATTTCAAAGTAGCAGCAGGTATTTAAATAGGTAAGCAATTATATCGAACCAATTACAGGATTTTTGAATAGGTTGGGTTGCATCCCTCACTAAAATTTCCTATATCTTCTAAAGAAATATTAATAATAATAATGCCTTCATTCGGAGTACTTAGACAGTTTTTTTGTATACATTTTTGTGCTTTTTCAAACTTTCATTAAAAAATCGCAAATGAAACGAAATAAACCAATGTTGTTATTTTTAAATTATGTATATTTAAAAAAAAATACAAATTTTACATTAGGTAGATACATAGAAAAAATTTGAAAATTTAGTTCTATGCCAATGTTGATGAGCGCAGTCCGGCATAAATATTTTCAAGATGGTGGTGCTTCCGGTTATTTTAAATGGGACATCCTATATATTATTACATTTTTAGATTCAACGTCAGATTCTAGGAAGATTTCGTGTATCATCTCATATACCTAAGTCTAACCGTTTTTGATATATTTTGAGTTTTATGTCAAACATGACGTTTGCAGGTAATTAACAATTTTTCCTATAAGAGAGCCTTTATTAATTAATTTGGGATGGATTCCTTGTGGAAAGGGTGCTATTTTCGTGTACTGAGTGGATACTTTGATTGTAAATTAATACAGGGTGGCCAAAAATTAAGTACAAATTTTAAGTTATAAAAAACGTAAAAAGTTAATTTTTTTAAATGGAAAACCCCATTTTTATTAATTCTGTCCTATTTAGCATTAAAAATAAGGGTGACTTTTTATATAGTTGTTTATTACACATATTTATAGTCTTCGAAATATTGACAATTAAACATTTTTATAATGAAAATGCTATGATTTTAAAATTTTGTTAGTTGGTCATGACAGTGGCCATGGCGACGTTAAAAAAAAACAATCAATTTCAATTCAAATGTCATTATTTCTAGTTATTTGACATTTATTAAATTTACTAATCATGCTGGGGCGATTAATCACACATGAATATTATTCAAATTTATTTATTATCTACAGTGAATGTAACAAATTTTTATCGAGAACAGAGAATTTCAAGAATTACGGCACCGTTAAGACAAGTGTTAATAAAATAAAATTTATACTAACAACAACAACCATGCGTTTACAGAAAAACAATTATTTTAGTAAATGTTCAATATGTCCACCTTGAACTTCCAAACATTTTTCGCATCTTAGAGTAAGTTCTTCGTGAGTGGCTGCTCTAATGAAATCTTGAGATAAACTTGCAAATGCGCCCTTACTCTTGCCATACAATCTTCCTTTGATGTTATTGGATTAAAATACACGATATTTTGTATCGTTCTCCATATGAAATTATCCAATACTGTAAGGTCAGGAGAACGAGGTGGCCACAGGAAAGGTCCATCACTAGCAATCCACTGGTCATAAAAACTCGCCTTCAAGGAGTTGATAACTCAAAAGGTTCTATGTGGAGAGGCGCCATCGTTTTGGTAAAAAATTTGCCTGTGTTCATCACCATCATCATCAACGGCTATTCCATCCATCGTTGGATGTAAGTTTCCCTTAGGTGCGTCCATTCGTTTCTGTTGGTTGTTTTTTGCATCCATTCGTGACCAGCTATTCGTTTGAGGTCATCGGCCCATCCGGTTTGAGGTCTGCCTCTAGTTCTCTTGTGTGCTCTTGGCCGCCATACAATAATTCGCTTTGTCTATCGATTGTCTTTCATCCTTCCTATATGTCCAGCCCAGTTTTATTTTAAGGTGGCAATTTTTTGAATTACATCTGTTACCTTTAATCTTCGTCTTATTTCCGTATTAAGTATGTGATCTTGTAGCTTGATGTTGAGTATTCTAGGTTCCATCGCACCCTTAGCTACCTGGAGTTTGTGGATTATGCTGTTGTTGAAAGCCCACGTTGCGGTTCCATATATTAGGACTGGCAGTATATACTGGTCAAGAGTTTTTGCCTTTAAGGTGTTTGGTATGTTAGATTTAAAAACTGTTTGTAGTCGTCCAAATGTTGCCCATGCAACAATAATCTGTTTAAATCTGCCTTTAGGTTATGTTTGGATGGTTCGATTTTTTGTCCTAAGTATATATACGACTCAACCTTCTCTATAGTCTCATTGTCCAACGTAATTTCCTCATAACTATCTAGCAATTCATTTGTGAGGTATTTCGTTTTTGTTAGATTCATTCTTAGTTCGATTTCCTTTGACATTCTATTTAGGTCTAATAGCATTTGTTGTGATTCTTCTCTGTCATTTGCTATTAAGGTAACATCGTCTGCGAATCTCAAGTGGTTGAGTTTTTCGCCGTCTATTGTCACCCCTTTATCTTCCCACTCCAATGCTCGAAACAAGGCTTCGGGGCCAAAGTGAAAAGCTTGAGTGAGGTAGAATCTCCCTGTCTATCTCCTCTTTGCATTTTTATTTTTTCCGTTTTTCTTAATGTTGTTATTTGCGATGTTGCGTTATCGTATATATGCAAAATCATTCAGATTTATGGCCCGACATCAGATCACGAAGATGAGGAAGTAGAAAAATTCTATGAGGAAATTAACGAAGCCATGGTGAGAAACAAAGCAACGTATATAATCATAATGGGCGATTTCAATGCGAAAGTAGGGAAAAAGCGGAAAGTCAAAATGAAATTGAAATAGGACCTTATGGATTAGGAGAAAGGAATAACAGGGGAGAAATGCTAGCAAATTATACAAGAAATAACAATCTGTATATGACCAATACATTTTTAAAAAAACAAAAAATGAGAAGATGGACCTGGCAAAGTCCAAACGGGACAACAAGGAATGAAATAGATTACATATTATGCAATAAACGAAACATAGTATTAGACACAACAGTGTTAATTAAACACGATAAATGCAGGTAGTGATTATAGAATGCTAAGAACACGAATATGAATAAATACCAAGGCCGAAAGAAGAAAACTCATAGAAAGTAGGGAGAAATTGGTAAATACAGACGAACTGAAACAGAAAAATACGGAATACGAACGAACACTGACAACAAGCATTGAACGAATAGGTAAAGAGTCAAACCTAGAAACGCTAAACACAAATCAAACAAACATCATACTATCAGTAGTGCAGGAATCAACCCAGAATAATAAAGATAAAAGTCCAAAAACTCAGCAAAGGAACACAAGATCTAATAAAAAAGAGCCAACAGCTTGTACAAAACCGAACACATAATAGAATAGACCTAACTGAAATCAGCAAAACAATTAAGGAAAAATGCAGAGAAGATATAAGAAAGTACAAAATAACAAAGCTAAATCAAACGTTGCAAGAGAAGAAAGGCCTGCGAGATTGGAAAAGGGAAATAAGTGTAGGAAGCAATCAAATAACAAAACTAATTAATGACCAGAACGAAGAAATCAGAGAAATCCAAAACATAATTATAATGACAGAAAATTATTACCAAGCGCTATATGAATCAAAAGCAGACCCACCACCAGGAAAAGAATAAAAATATCGCAGTCATAAAAAATGTTGGATCTGAAGATATACCTGAAATAACAGAGAAAGAAATAAGAAATGCAATGAATACCATGCGAAATAGGAGAGCCCCAGGGGAAGATGGAATAGTATTCGAAATGTTAAGGTATGGAGGACAACCCAGAACAAAACTGCTAGAAATAATTTTTAATAAGTGCTTAGAAATAAGTGAAGTACCGACAACATGGTTAAATTCTCTCAGAATACTGATATTCAAAAAAGGAAATAAATATAAATTAGAGTACTATAGACTCATCAGCCTGCTATCAGTCTTTTATAAGCTATTTATGAAGATAATCAAATTACGGCTAACAAACAGACTGGACGGCTGTCAGCCCAGGGAACAGGCAGGGTTTAGAAAGGGTTATAGCACCATAGAACACATACAAGCAATAAGAACACTAATTGAAAAACCAAGCGAATACAAAATAACAATCAAGATCGCAATGGTAGACTACGAGAAGGCATTTGACTCTGTAGAGATATGGGCAATACTCAACGCTTTAAGCAACAACATAAACTGCTCGTCAAAAAAAACGACGCACCTAGTTTTTTGGACAATATTTGAAAGCTCGTTATTGGAAACCTACTGAACCGATTTTAAAAAACTTTGGAAATTCTGAATAGTTGATTCTTTGGTTCTTATGTCTAATTTTTGGAATAAGATAATTTGCACCTAACGTATACTACAGGGTGTTAAAGAAAGAGATGTTTTTTTTACAAAACTTCAAGTTATCCCCATTTATGGGGTAGTTGAGATTGATAGTCGTAATACCTCTCTTTACGTACAGTTAGGTAATACCTCGGGACGTTTTTGAGATTTTGTGGATATCTTGGCTAACTACGATTATATGGCAATTTTTCGAAAATAGTCGATATTTTCCAGTTTAGTCCCAATAATGAGCAAACTACGGAAGGTATCGACTAATTGTGAACCGGCGTCTTACGGTAGATCATATGCTACCAGTTTATGCACGTTACGTGATCCAGTAAACCAGAAAGTTCAAATTATGGGATATATTTTACACAAAATATTTTTTTTTTTGAAAATTAAAATAGAAATTCAAACCAAAGAAAATTATACTTGTAAACTTAAAATGCGACCTTAATACCATGAATTATTAAGAATGGGGTATTTTCTCGAAACGGTTTTTGATTTTTGGTGATAAATTAGTCAGTTGTCAAAATATGGTAAAATAAGGATATTACTTCGTGTAACGTTACCATAAATATGCAAACGAGTTTTTGTCTCTTACAACCGTTCAAATTACACTCGAAATTACCTTCGAATATACAGGGTGATTGAAAAAGTAAAATGGTAAAATAATTCATTTTTTAACAGAGGATCCTATCATTTCAATTCTTAGGTATTCGAGGGACCATTTAGTAATATTCGTGCAATATTTTGTGTAAAACATATCCCTTAATCTGAACTTTCTGGTTTTATGGATCACGTAACGTACATGAACTCGTAACATATGACCTACCGTAAGACGTCTGTTCACAATTCATGTATACCTCCGCAGTTTGTTCATTATTGGGACTAAACTGGAAAATAACGACAATTTTCGAAAAATTGCCATACAATCGTAGTTAGCCAAGATATCCACAAAATCTCAAATACGTCCCGAGATATTACCTAACTGCAAGTAAAGAGAGGTATTACGACTATCAATCTCAACTACCCCATTAATGGGGATAACTTGAAATTTTGTAAAAAAACATTTCTTTCTTTAACACCCTGTAGTATATGTTAGGTGCAAAATATCTTATTACAAAAATTAGACGTAAGAGCCAAAGACTCAACTATTCAGAATTTCCAAAGTTTTTTAAAATCGGTTGAGTAGGTTTCCAATAACAAGCTTTCAAATATTGTCCAAAAAACTAGGTGCGTCGTTTTTTTTGAC